>JAQJVK010000014.1:22568089-22789972 GCA_035578135.1 Flexamia atlantica | reverse complement strand
CTATAAGTATAAAAGAGGATGTTGGTATATATATATATATATTTAGTTGGCAGGGATAAACACAGAAACCGCTGGACCGATGGCCACGAAACTTGGTACATACATGTAGAATTTCATGGAGTAGATTTATACACCTTAAATTTCGTGATAACTTTCAGGGCTTAGCCCTGGGACCGTCTTAAAGGTACCCATGTCAGGGATTTTGAAATAATTTGAGTTAGATTTGTTTACTAACAAAACATATGAAAGTAAAATTAAAAACAGGTGATGTAAATTAATGGTATTTCTTTCTGCTATTTAACTGTATTTTTGTTAAAATGAAGATTTGTTACTTGGTGCCAGGTGGTCAATGAATTAGACTTTTGCATTTTTTCAAAGTGCAATACACTATATAAAATGCTGATAATATGTAGTATAACATAAAATAAATAACTGGTTACTGAAGGACTCCAGTGATCACTGATCACTTATACTTGAAGGACTTTTTTATGACAACTAACTGCTATTTAAAGAGGAAGAGTGTGCTACTGTAAAGAATTAATTTTACCTACAACACTTTAAAAAAATTGCCGGGACGGCTCATTCAAACGTTTTGCTCAATATAGAGTCTAAAAACGTAAGACAGCACTTTTTAATAATTGCTGGAGTGGCATTGTAATTTTTTGTTCAAGGTAGACCCTAAAACCTTAAGAAAATGATCTTTTACTGTGAATAAAATTTCAAGCTAACTTCTTTGATTCCTCTAACACGTATGCCTTCATGAAGGAAATAAATAGGATTTCTAATACGCAGGTCTGCTGCGACGGGGGTGCATAATAAAGTTTTAATTAAGGGTAACATATGCGAGCAGATTCAAAGTGCCGTCGAAAAAGCCAAGGGTGCCGTTCCTTATATTGTGCCCCATGATCATCACCAGGGCAAGCTCAGGTACCGTGGAAACGACCATTAAATGCTTCTCGGCGTTCGTCTCTGTAAATTGGCCTCTTGAGTGTGTGAGCGCAATCCTCTTCACCTGATAGCACGATCGACTGGACAGCCGACACAAGCAAAACGCACTTGCAAGAGGAAGGACCACCGATATTGGGCATGAGCCTACCCAGGGCAGCAACACCATTTGGGGCTTTGTCGGTGGGGCGTTGGATATGGTCACATTTTTTTATGTACAGGCAGTTTATGCAGGAATATAATACCCCCGTCGTAGCAGACCTTCGTACTAAGAGCGAATTTCTAAAAACTTTTGCTTCATGGAAGTACATTTGATATGTTCAAAGAAGTAGATACATTACATACATTAGATTTTACAATAAGAAAAATAAATGGGAAAGCAAAACTATATAATTCATGGGTGATAGTGTATGTATAATTTTAATCGTGAGCGAAGCCACGGGTTCTTCTAGTATTATTATAAAACCAAAGTGGGCTAGTTTTAATATAATAAATCTATATTATTAATACGCTACATGAAAACTTTGATACGATAAGGTTTTTTTATTTTAAGACTTACCCCCTCTTATTATACATCAAAACACGCGTCTCTATGTGCAGATTCCCGTAAGCATCTTTAGATTTTTTAATTTAGGCAATATATCTCGAATAAAGTACGAAAATCTTATTGTAAGATAAAAAATGTTTTGACAAGTGAAAATGTAAACATATAAACATATGATCAGTTGTGTGGGATTTAAAGTAGCCTATATAAATCACAGACCAAGAAAAAAATTTAGCTATCAAAGTAGTGTAAAACTCAGCCCAGCTGTTTTTTTTATTTGAAAAGGAATAAGACGACGAAAATTTGTTGTGATCGGACACTTTATATTCTTTCAAACATGATAAGAATGAGTCGACGAAGAAGTTTTGTAGCGGTCGGACAATGTTCGGCAAGATGTTCGCACATGGCGGGACAACGTACGGGAAGGTGTGCAAACAGAAGCTTCATACGCGGAGCTGGAACAATTAGTGGAAAATTACACTGACAAAATCGCACTAACAAATCCAAGGATTCAGCAACATTCATTTGGCGGGATGGCATTACCATGTCAGAAGTGTGGCGCGCACGTAGTAAAATTAAATCTACTTACATCTCGACAAAGCGATTACATTCAAAGCCTTATTACTGTTACCGATAGACTGAGCAGAAACTGCAAAGAAAACATTAATTTCAAGAACTCTGTGCTCGCAACGGTAAGCAAAAGAGCTATTAAATTGAAGAAAACAATGGTGGAGGGGTTTTCATGTATAAAGTGTACGCAACAATTTATCACTCAATTATAGTAGTACCTTTCAACCGTGAGGAGAACATTCGTTATATGCTCTGCATCTATGACGGACGTCATAATTGGTGATCAAGAAAGAATGCTAAACAAAGACAACTGCTCTTGCAGCAATGAACTCATGCACAGCTTGACTGAACACTTGGTTAAAGTTAATCCCTTAGCGCAAATTTTCAACGTGAAGAGTTGCGTTCTGAAAAATACTCCTGATGAGCAGCATACACAACTCGGAATGAATTGTCTGATATCGAAAAGAATATTAGCTCCGATACAACGACATAACTTTTAATGATGTTGCTATTATTTTTAGAGTAAACGATAGCGAACCACCAAGTGTGAGCGTAACTTGATTGTTTACCCAAAAGATAAGCCACTAAGAGAGTACATATTCTTCAATTTTGCCTCGACCCAATGGCTGACCTGATGCTTTTTCCATTTTCCATTTGGAGAAAGTGCACAACGAACATCGCTTAAAATGCTGCAATACACATCCTAATGAGTGCCCATTAGAGACACTTTCAGCACGCTACATCGTTCCGAAAACCTATTTTTACAGTAGATTGACAACATATGTGCGCATAGAAAACAGCCGGTGACTTATAATTTAATTAAATCATGCGAATTCGTACGGGTTCACCTAGTTAGAATTAAATGTGCAATAGCATTAGTCGATTAAATTAGAGTTTTAAACATAAGTTAGAAAATTCAATATGTTTTCATAATCTTTAATATTGGAAACAATACATATATGTGCATCATATTGACAACAAATCCTACAGATGTCAGATATGCATGAGATTAAATAAGCTATACTAAGTGCAATACAATAATTGTCAGCTTTCGACTTACTAAAAACCTTGTTCATCTATTGAATAAGAAAGGAAAAAGCAGTTTTTGTAACTTAAAAGCTCGTACTTGGATGTTACCGATATGTAAATTGCTGAGAAAACACCAACCGGAAAACAGTCTTAAAACTGTATCAGTTTCTTTTACAAGTAGTATTTGGCATTTGCATTCCTAAACATTGCCAAATCGATTGTTTAATTGACTGAGAGCGATCACCCTTTAAATGATCAGAGATTCCATTCCAATTCCATTTGTTTATTAGACACAATCCCTGAAAGACAAACAAATCTTATTTTGAATTTTTAATATTGAACAAAATGATAAATTATTCAACTGAAATAAAGTTTCTAATAATTGATGAGATTTAAGTTTACAATCAAAATTATTTTTACTTGATTTTTTTGTGAAATTTAACTCAAAATTATGACCATAATCGTATACTGTACTTTTAATTGGTGTTTGAGAACGTGTTTATTTGGTTTTGGGAAAGGTGTGTGTAATGTAATGTTATATTTTTTATTTCGACTGCACCGCATTGTTTTAAGAACTAACTCACATACATCTAATAGTCCATTTGTGCTAATATTTCTAACGCTTACGTTCAATATTTTCAGGAAGATTTGAGTTTGACAAAGGAACAAATAACACGTAAGTAAATCTATGTATTAACACACAAAAACAAGCTAGAGATAAGATAAATATCTTTAAAGAATAACAAATGTGAGATTTGAGTTTAACAAAGGAACAAATAACACGTAAGTAAATCTATTTAGCACACAAAAACAAGCTAGAGATAAGATAAATATCTTTAAAGAATAACAAATGTGTTACTCGTATAGTACTATAGATATAAAGTTTGTTAAAAAACAAGCATACAATTTAATTTAAAATTCGATAACAAAATTTCACGGACTTCTAAATCGGAAGTATTCTGTTTTGAAATATAAATAGTCCACAAGTAGGATTTAAGTACTTCCAGAGTACACGAAAAAACTATTTATTTAAAAGATATTACTGTAAAGTCCTTAAACAAGATAGGTAATGAATTAATTCTTTAACTGACTAACGGACCTTTGTCTGGGTAAAAGTTCCTTAGATTTTTTAAACAAAAATAAACAATATGATTCTCTTGTCGTAAGATGAATATTAACCTATTGTCGATAAATTAAAAGAAACAGACCTACATCAACGGAGCCTTCAAATGTGTCTTCTCTTTTTATTTCCACGACTTTTTACCGTGATAAAAAATAATGTATATCCGTCGCATTTTTTTTATTTAAAAAAAAATAACTGTGAAGTCTTTAAACAAGAAAGGTAATCAATTAATACTTACTAACGGACCTTTGTCTGGGTAAAAATTCCTTCGATTTATTTAATCAAAAATAAATAATATGATGTAAATGAGTATTGATGAGTACGATGAGTATTGAGTTACTCTGTAGGTTATAGTCTAAAAATTAGTGTGGAGTAATATGTTTGATAATGTGTTTGAGGCTAACAAAGTAACCAGTATTTGTAAGGAAATAAAAAGGAAAATCTTAAAAAAAATAGAGAAAGGCTATCACAATAAACCTGTATCTGACTCGCTTTAAAACTTGTTTACAGTTTTGAAGAATGCATTTCATGCTTTCGACGCGGAGAAGAAGGGGTGTATCGGGATTGACATGATCGGAACCATCCTGGAACTACTGGGCCACGCGCAGACACAGACGCAACTCGAGGAAATCATCAAGGAAGTAGACGTGGACGGTGAGTGCGCGAGTGGCGGGGAGGGAGAGAAGCAGCGGGAGTACGAGGGAGGAGTGTAAGGGAGGAGCGAGAGAAGGAGAGGGAGAGTGTGGGAGGAGGGTGTGGGAGGAGGATGAGGATGAGTGGAAGTACAAAGGAGGAGAGTGAGGGAGGAGAGTGTGGGAGAAGTTGAGAAAGAGGAGGGTTGGAAGCAGGGAGACCTATATTATTGAAGCAGATAGAAGAGACCTACGGATCAGATAGAAGAGCCCTATGGTTAAATAACTCTATGCACTAAGATTTTGGAATATATAAGGAATGCCTTCATAATTATGTTTTTATATTATTTAGTAGTGTTGTTAATTTTTTTCCTAATGAAGAAACTGCCATTACTTTAATTTACATGTTATGATGGTTTTCATTATGTTCTGTACTGTTACTCTGTTTATTTGTTTTAAGTTCTACAATTGAAGATACCTGTTTTAAGTTAAGTAACCTGTAGCTATCATGTAAATATCAAAATAAATATAATAAAATAACTATCCAATCAGGTTTCAACAGAAAAGTATACCAAAAACAATTATAATTCATAATAAAAATAACTATTGACCAGGATTAATTGATGACTTAAAAAAACTGAAGACCATTACCGTTTCCCGATTGTTTTTGTGGCGGTTTATAAAACGATGTGATTTTTTCCCACTGGATAATCATCATATAGGCGCACTCGCTACCCTCAAAATGTCATTATTTCATTAATTTACTGTATATATGCTGAAAGCTTAGTTTGCGAAATTGTAAGTTTTGACTGCAAACAACAGATCCTTAAACATTAAAAATTACATAAAAATTGTAATTGTTAATAATTTTCAAATTTAATAGCAAACTTAGCCACGTAGTTTTTAGCCACGTAGTTTTTAATTTCAAATTTAATAGCAAACTTAGCCACGTAGTTTTTAGCCACGTAGTTTTTAATTTCAAATTTAATAGCAAACTTAGCCACGTAGTTTTTAGCCACGTAGTTTTTAATTTCAAATTTAATAGCAAACTTAGCCACGTAGTTTTAGCCACGTAGTTTTTAAGGGAAAACCTGGAAGACTTGATACTTTTACTATAATCAAATTTTAGAGGAAAATAATAAGACTGGGATTGAAGTTTTTAAATATTTTATGACCCAGCATTTGATTATTGTGCCAAATATTGAATATAAAACTTATTGTGTATGAAACATTTTGACTACGAATATTATTAAAGTATTAACTTTTTAACCGTGGGGCAGTAACAAACAAGTTTCTCGTAGATACTCTTTTACAGTTGCAAAATTCTGATCCTGTGATTTTTTCCCCAAAATAGGTACTTTAATTATATATAAATCATTCAACTAGCTCTTGCAGAATTATATAAGCAAAACATAAAAAATAAGTAGGTTTTTATCAATAGAAATATCATATATTGATTTCGACAAATGAAAAAGAGCTTTTTTTGCAGAGCCGACTTATGAAATAACAAAACATCTAAGAAACATCTAATTTTAATTGGTAAAGGGCAAAAGTTTGAATTTAATTATAGAGTGAAAAGTAAATAAAATTAGGACGTTTGTATGTCGGGGGTGTTGTTGTTAACGTTTTCTAGTTAATGTTTTATCAAAGTACTTGCTCTGTAAATAGACGTTTATCTCTTGATGCTTTCATGCTGTAATAAAAAATATACAGTTATAAGTGCTGCAATATAATATATATACTTTGTTTAAAAAAAGCTATTGATAAAATCTTTTGTAAATTCATTTCCTTTGAGTGCAAGCAAGAACACTGATGAAGTATTTCTGACTTGTAGAAAAGTAAGAAATAATTTTATTTTTTTTCTCTTCTTACTCGCAGAAAAATAAACTGAGGTGGTTGAATAGAGGTAGTAATTTCTTCATCTCAATGCAATTTAGTGTATTTTAATTTTGGGGAAAAATATGATGTAATTGTAAAAATTGAATAATTCTTAGTATTGGAGGAGCGAGAGAAGAAAGAATATTAATAAAATATACATTTAAAAAATATCAATATGTTAATCGGTAAACAGTCCTAATTCTTGTCTTTAAAGGTTTCATTTTGTTTTAGGCTCTGGAGAATTAGAGTTTGAGGAATTTTGTATTTTGGCTTCTAAGTTTTTAACGGAAGAAGAAGAAGGAGGCGGCGAAGAGATGCTGTCGTCAGAACTGAAGGAAGCATTCCGATTTTATGATAAGGAAGGTAAAGTATCGAATTGTTTTTGAATTTGAACATGGAAAACAGTTTTAATTGCTGTGCTGTAGTTGATTTATTTCAATTAATTGATTTCCAAGCACAATTGTTAAATTTAAGATTTTCAATATAGATCTTGAGGTAATATACGGTATATAAAAAAAATACTTTCTGACATAACTCTTCTTTATTATCAAAATTTATACTTCGAAATAAAACCAAAGAAAAAACCCCAACATTTTGGGGTTTTCACAAAATAAAACACTACTGTATTAATTGTGAACAAACTCAAAAGTCAGACTAATAAATGAGGCCGGAACAGTGGCGGGCACGGCTTATATAGTTCGGTGTCGGATTCTGGATCTTTCTACCGAAAGAGTGATCTGATTGGCTGCCGCCCCCTTGCCTTGTCATTACAACAGATCCCTACATGTTTAGTTGACTCTACAGGTTTTATTAAAAGCCCAAATATGAAATATGGTACAATTCTCCCCTCCCTAAGGTGAACATTCCGTTAACCTTTTTTTACTTTTACAATAAAATTGTTAACATTTTAAATCTTTATTTTATTTGACAAAAATATAAAACTTTTTCTTTTACGATTTATTTGAATTTTTATTTTAATAAAAGAGAAGCTGATGCTGTCTTGAGGGCAGGGTTGTAGTCTCGTAAGATATGGCAACCTTGGAGTCAAGCCGGCAACGTTGGGGTAGTCCCGGGTATCCTTCCTTATCGGTCTGCAATCCGGGTCAAGGTCGCTCGCTGCTCAGTTGTCTAACGCAGATAACAGGCCAGGAAGAGCCGTAAGTACCGTTGACCTTCCGCACATGACTCCAGACAAGATCACCTCAGCTCCAACACTACATTCTATACACCATCAGGTAAGTAACAATTCTGAAACATTTATTTATTATTTATATTAACTATTTGATCCCAATTGTGTTTCATTAAACTCAATTAATCGATTATTTTTATTTTACTCCAACAATTTTTTAAATTACAATTGCGAATTTACTTTCATTGTAGTTTCTTTTTTATATTAAAATAAAAACAAAGTTTCTCTCTCTTAAAACATTTATTGTTTCAAATTTAAAGACTGTTTCTTTTACTTGACTCGAAATTAAACAATGAAATCAAAATATACTTTCCTCAACAGATAATAATTCTTTTTCTGATTTATCCTCAGATTAAAATAAATTTATTAAAAGAAAAATTGATTCTTTGTGATTTTCTTTTATTTCAGATCTCAAGAGGAACAAAATAAATCATCATTTCTACATCCGACATACCGTTTGGAAAACCTTATTTAAACAGACCTACCAATAGGGAAAATTAACACATTTTATTTCAATTTAAAAAAAAACAACAGATTTATTCGACTTCATTGTATTATCACTGGAAAGGAAGAAGGAAGACAGGAAAGATTAGTGTTCGTGAAGTGTGTTTGTGAAGTGTGAAGTGGAATGTGTCAAGTGTTTAGGAGTAAGTATAAAATCAGATCGTGTAAGTGCCCCCCAGTGAAGTGTTGTGAGTGTTGAAGTGTTCGGTTTTAGTGGTAAGTTAAGGTAAGAGTTAGTAATTAGTTAGTTGTAAGTTCAAGGTAAGTGTAGGTTTAAGTAGTGATAATACAGTTTTAGATTTAGAGTTCTTAAATTTCCAAACGGTAGGTCAAAAACATTTTCTTTTTACAATACCCTTTTTTACTTTTTATTACCTTTATACCTATACTTTACCAGGATCCTGATATAACTTTATTTGCAATGCTTTTTATTAGTTTAATCTTCCGGAAATGCATTTTCTTGCCCAGGAGATTTAACTTTGTAGCATTCATAAACATATTCTCTTGCTTAAACAATATTTTCTTGCTTACAAAATATTTTCTTGCTTATAAAATATTCCAAAGCATAGTTTGAAGCTATTTACTCCTATTTCATAACAATTACATTTACTTCGTTCTTGATGTAACACTTAATTATAACTCTTCGTGCACGCCAACAAACTAGTTTGTTCATTTTTTTTTATTACATAAATTAAAGTATTAATACCTTATTAAAGTCCAGAGTCCATATTCATTTAAACTCATGATTTAATGTTGATTTCACATTTTTAATTGAGAAATATGCACTCTTTTTACAATGTTTGTGTCTTCAACCTTTTGTACCACACAACTTACATCAGAAATAAACAATAATATTTTATATGGTTCATCATAGCGCAAAGCATGCTTACTTTGAAACTTCTTTTGCTTATTACTTAAAGGATAAGTCTTTACATACACAATCGAACCAACTTTGAACGGGTGTTTAGCGACTTCATCAGAATACAAAGTTCGTTTTTTATTTTGAGCTATAGCTTTCTTGGCATTTTCCAGGGCTTTGTTTAATTTACTGGCTAACTGTTCCTTATTTAATTTACTGTCCATTAGTTCATTAATTGACCAAGCATTTGTTAGAGGAGTGTTAGCTTTAAAATTAAAAACTAATTCAAAAGGCGTTGCTTTGACTGTTTCATTTACTGAATTGTTCATGGCTAATTGAAGTTCAACTAAGGAAGAATCCCATTGATTTTGCTTTTGATGATAAAATATTTGAAACATTGATTTTAAATTCCTAAGATACCGTTCACTTTTGTTTTGCCTTGGCACCATGGGGATTATTGCTCTGTGCAAAATTCCTTTATTAAACAAGAAATTTTTAAACTCTTTACCAGTGAAATATTTGGCATTATCGCTTACAATTTCTTTGCACATAGAAAAATGTTTAAACACATTATTTTCTAAAGCTCGAATAATGCATTTACTAGTACACTCTTTAAGCGGGCAAAGCCATGTATACTTGCTATAATCATCCACTGCTATTAATAAATATTTAGAGAAATTCTTTGTGCGATTTAATGGTCCGTAAGTGTCGATGTAAAGTTTATCCATAGTATTTAAAGAAGGAGAAGTAATTAGAGGTCCATTATAAACTCTTCTAGCAGGTTTTCCTTGAGCACAAAGCTTACAATTCTTTACTCTTTTTGTCACTTCCGGGATTAGGCCTGGCCTATAAAAGTATTCACTTATTTTCTTTACAGTTTTAAATGTTCCCTGATGTCCTCCAATGTAAGAATCATGAAAATATTTGAACACCATATCTAATAACATTTCGGGTAGATAAATTTTTGTTGTGTCCCTGTCAGATTTTTTATACATTAGAACACCTTGCTTTAGCGAAAAATTATCTTTACCCTTCCCGTTATTTAAACTTGTTATAATATTTCTCACTTCCGGGTCTTGATTTTGAAAGTCTTTTAACTCCCCAAAACTTAGAGGAAAGTCCTTTATGTTAGCACAAAAGTTCATTGTTTTGTTGTCATTCAAATTGTTACTTATGTTGGTTAAACTTGGGATTTTAGATTCATTCAGCTTGATTTGACTTATATCTAAACTAACACTACTATTTACAATATTTACATTTACTTCTGGTTCCATATCTTGCTTATCAAAGATTCTTGATAAAAAGTCTGCAATCACGTTATCTTGGCTTTTAACTAGTTTTATTTTGAAAGGCAAAGATAAAATAGTTCCAACCCAGCGTCCAAGTTTACCGAGCTTTTTGAAATGACTTAGCACAAAAGCGAGGGCACTGTTGTCGGTTATTAAAGTAAATTCCCTGATTTCCAACAGTTTTCGGAATTTAGTTATTGCACAAACCATTGAGAGCGCTTCCTTTTCGTACACTGACAAACATTGCTCGCTATCGGTAAATTTCTTAGAATAAAATGCTACTGGTTTATTTACACCTTCAATATTTTGAAGTAGACACGCACCGCATGCTTTATCGCTTGCGTCACAATGCAAGATGAACGGTAGGTCATAATTTGGTATTGTTAACACAGGAGGCTCAATAATACATTGCTTAAGTTTTTCAAAACTCTTTTGACAATTTTCAGTCCAAAGAAATTTTTTGTTTTTCTTCCTTAGTTCATTAAGTGGGGCAGCGATATCTGCATACTTAGGTATAAACATAGACCAATAATTTGTCATTCCCAAAAATCTGCTAAGGCCTTTAACATCCTTAGGCGGTTTAAAATCCTTAATAGCTACAATGCGATCAGGGTCTATCTTTATTTGATCCTTGCTTATCAAATACCCCAAAAACTTTATCTCTTTAAACACGAAATTAGCCTTTTCTGGATTCACAGTTAAGTTGTGATTATTAAGCCTAGTAATAACTTCCCTTAAATGAACTAAATGCTCTTCATAAGTTTTGGAGTAGATTATCAAGTCGTCCACAAAGTTAATGACAAATTTGAACTTAATGTCTTTCAAAACTTCATTTAAGTAGCTGCTAAGCAAAGATGAACCGAGGTGCAAGCCATAGGGAATCCTGCAGAATCTTAGTTGTGAAAAGGGTGTGACAAAAGCTGTGTAATCTCTACAATTTTCACTTAGCTTAATTTGATGGAAGCTGTTACATAAATCGATTACACTAAAATACTCACTGCCTTGTAAATAATGATAAATATCATTCATGTCACCAATTGGGTAATTAACTCTTTCTATCTTTTTATTTAATTCTGAGTAATTTACCACTAATCTGTATTTGTCACTGTTAGGCTTTTTTACTAAAAAGGTAGGGCTGGCATAACTAGATAAGGAGGGCTCAACAATACCTTCTTTTAATAAATCGTCAATTAATTCCTTCATGATTTTCATTTTATGAGGGTTGAGTTGATATGGCCTAAGGTTTACAGGTTCCTTATCTTTAAGCTTAATTTCATATTCAAAATTAAGTGCCTCCCCTATCTTGTCTGTAAATACTTTAGGAAAGTCTGATATGAGCTTAGTTATGTCACTTTCTGCTTTGCTACACCCTATTTTTATTCTTGAATTAATGTTCGTCACAATGAGTGTACAATTGCTTACAAACTCGATTTTGTAGTTAGGTTCAAAAGCAAAATAAAATTGATCTTGGTTTAGGTTGAGCAACATTTGGCTTCTTTTAATGAATTCGGTGCCCAAAATTACATTCAATGCTAAATCTTTTGCAATGACAAAATCTACGTACCAGGAAAATTTTCTTATTTTGATCTTGACAGTACATTTACCTAACACATTTATTTTTGTGTTAACTGCTGTTGTACAATAGACATTGGCTTCATTTACTTCTTTAACAATACGTTTTCCTGTTAATTTCCTGAGCATTGATTCATTTATTAAATTTACTGAGCTGCCTGTATCTATAAGTACGTTTTCAAAAATACCTTTGCCAAAATTAACGTTTATGGTGGGCAAAGCATTGTAATTACCTATTGTCTTTCCCTTTTTAGTTATTTCATTTATTTCATTTTTCATTTTATTTTTAAAGTACTTTTTCTCTTTTACGTTTAAAAATCTCTTCTTTCGTTTTTGGTTTACAAAAACACGGGTTCCGTATCGGGAGAGATTCTTGTTTAATTTTGACTTCTCGAAGCCCTCCCAGGATCTTCGTTTTTTTGATAGGATCTGGGGAAGTGACCGGGAAAATTGTTTCTACCTGGAGCTTCTCGATTGTTACCCTGATAGCAATTTTTTGCTAAGTGTCCTATTTTACCGCATGTAAAACATTTCTTAGGACTCGGTACGTAATTTACTGGTCTAGCTTGAAAAGGTGGGCCTCTACTATTTTTACTACGTCTGTAGTCTTCAAAGCGCACGTTTTGATCATGAATACACAAACTGCTTAGTTCTTCAAAGGTTCGAGGATCACCATACAATACTAATCTACTTCTTGTTTCGGGATTCATGCCGATTTTAATCAGATCTACTAAATCTTTTTCAGAGAAGGAAGTTTTTAACAGTTTAGCGTTCTCTTTTACCTCTAGTATATAAATGTTTAGTGGTTCGCCCGGTTTCTGAGGTCGAGTTACGAGTTCCCTTTTTAGATTTTCTCTCAGTCCTATAGGTATGAAACGGTTAATCAACCCGGTATGAACTTCATCAATTGTTAGACAAGCATTCTTACCTTCGATTATTTTTGCATACAAGGGACCTGAAGCATAGCTTAAACTTATATCTAATATTTGATTGTCAGTGAAGTCTGTTTCATTTTTCACTTTCAAGAGAGTGTCTATGAACTTCAATAGTTCCCTAGCATTTAATCCGTCACTTACTTTTAGACTTTTAAAGTGCCTTTCGGCTGGGTTAGGCAATTTACAGTACATACTTGTAGTTGGGTTTGCTTCCAAGGGCTTAGAAAGGGGTTGTGATTTAGGTTCGCTATCTTTACTGTCAAACACATCATTTGAGTTTTCTTCTTCTAAATTAGATTCACTTATTTTTCTTTCTACAATTTCTTTTTGTGATTTATCATACTTTATAGTTTTAAAACTGTTCCCTATTTCTACTAGTTTTTCTGTTAGTTTGCTTAGCAATTCTTTCTTCCTATCATCTTTTGCCTGATCTGATAGTTTAAACTTATTTATCGCTTTAATTCTGCTATCGTAATGATCTAATCTTGTTTCAATTCGGGAGATTTCTGTCAAATTTGGGGTTTCTAATAAATTAGCTATCTTAAGTTCTAGGTTTTCAAGTCCAGCTCTGATCAACTCTAAATTAACTTCGATATCAATCTTTCCACTTAGATTTAAATAATTTCTATCAATACCAAATCTCACTATTTCTCTGAGTTTTTTGCGCATGGCTACCACACCGTCACTTTTACTGATAGTTACCCCCCTAATAAGTAGTTCAAACTCGAGTTCATCTTTTAAAAGGAAATCTACTTTTAAGCACATTTTGATTTTGTATTACAACTTCAGTCAACTTTAACTCTTCAATTTTTATTGTAACTTATTAAAATATTATAATCATCTTCTTTTGCTTCATAAAAATATAAGCAGAGTCGCGCATTAATTGTGCTGTAGTTGATTTATTTCAATTAATTGATTTCCAAGCACAATTGTTAAATTTAAGATTTTCAATATAGATCTTGAGGTAATATACGGTATATAAAAAAAATACTTTCTGACATAACTCTTCTTTATTATCAAAATTTATACTTCGAAATAAAACCAAAGAAAAAACCCCAACATTTTGGGGTTTTCACAAAATAAAACACTACTGTATTAATTGTGAACAAACTCAAAAGTCAGACTAATAAATGAGGCCGGAACAGTGGCGGGCACGGCTTATATAGTTCGGTGTCGGATTCTGGATCTTTCTACCGAAAGAGTGATCTGATTGGCTGCCGCCCCCTTGCCTTGTCATTACAACAGATCCCTACATGTTTAGTTGACTCTACAGGTTTTATTAAAAGCCCAAATATGAAATATGGTACATTGCTTATCATCTTAATGAAAACGCTTATTTTAGAGAAACCATGTTATCTTAACTTTAATCAATAAATTTCATTATACCTTTTTCTATTTTAAATATAAAAATTTGCATTTATTTAAGAATTATTAAGAACTCAACTGTCAAACGTGGTTAGAAAATAAACATGGAAACTTTTATAAAAATAAAATGATAAATACTTTTGGTTTCTAATATGCAAAATACTGAAGATCTAAGTAAAGTAAGTATAAAAAAGGATTTACGAACGGCTTGCTTTTTTTAATTATGTGTTCAAGTGTTGTATATGTCTTGTTACATGAAGGTAGTACAACAAATTCAATGAGTAGGTTAGGTTATAAGTCGTTCCGTATTAGTATACTGATAAATGAAATACGTTTTCTAAATTACGTATTGTTACTTTCATCTTTCAAAGGGTGAAGAGAAAACTCTCGTATATGAAAACCCTATAAACCATTAAAATCACCCTAAAATATAGTGAATAAATAAAGTAAACTTCATGGAGGAAGGAAAGTTGGTGAATCACGAAACGTCTTACTAAAGTAGTTTTATTTTCATCCTTTCAAAGAAAATACATCAGCAGATGCAAAATAAATAAATCAATAAATAAAAGTGAGCTGAAATGGCTAATCACCTAACCAACCGCATGATATATATTCTGCAACAAATTATTGAAGAGATATATACAATTGCTGGTTGGTTATTGAAAGTCAATTAATTCTTAGTTCTTTATAATACAGATTGTATTTTACGTTTCGGTTGCTTTTGTAACACCACTATAATGAACTTAATCCCCTTAAAAAACTCATTTTTTCTATGATTACAAAAGAATTTCAAATTTTGATTCAACAACTAAAAAACTTCATTTAGTAAAAGATTGGTGCCTTGAATGGATTACATTAAAAATCTTAATCTTTGCTTTAAAAGATTAAAAAAAGATTGCCGGCTAGTGAAAGTGGGTACGTACAAACTCGCCAACATTTCTAGGGATGTTTCTAATATACAAACTCGCCAATTTCCAAACCGGTATAAAAACCAGGGTCAGGGCTCAGGCCGGCCACGTACAAACTCGCCAACTTTCTGCCCACAGATAGAGCCGTTCCCCCCCCCAGGCTACCGGTGAAAATAATTATTTGCGGGATCCCCTGCGGAGGGACATCCGGGTGTCCACTAGCATTCAAGTCTGCTTCCCTTAAAAACTTACTCTCAACAGCTGCACAATAACTGCTTAGTATTGTATTAACCTGTGATGGATTAGTCATTACTACTTAATTATTTCACTTACTTTGTTATTTAATCATCCTTTCACTTCTAGTTTTTATTAAATTAAATTTTCCATAGGTATTTATGGTGTAGCTTAAACACTAGAAGCAAATGGAAAAGTTAAAATAATTAAAAAGTAATAATAGGCCTGATTGTTATTTGTTTGGACATTTTGTACATTATATTTAGTAGAACAACTTTATCTATGATGACTTACCTCTTTGTATTAAAAAAATTACATACATTCTTCGAGAAAAATGTAAAAATAATAAAAACCCGCCAATTATATTTGTAACCCAATTCGTTCTCTACGAATATTGAGCCCCTTGGGAAAGGTACAAATAAAATACAAAGTATATACAAGAATATACAAAGTATATACAAAACAGGTTTTTTCGCCTCACTTTCCAGTGAAACGGGATTATCGATACGTGGTACAATCACATGAAATGAAACCATACTCTCAACAACGTAGCGGCATTTATAATCGGGTGGAAATGATTTGGGTGAATAAATTTCGCTGAAGCCTGACATAAAAGCTAGGCCATGATGTTTTGAGTTTTCCTGAAATACTTGAAACGCTGTTAAACCGAAACCATCGATATCATGTCCCGATGTGGTCGCAGTGGCGGGTGGTGGGTTAAGATTGCAATAAGCCTGTTTGTTGCTCACAATGGCATACAAAACATGTATCATTGTACGTTAGAGTGGGCAAGCCGATAGATGTAAATATAAAACCTGGATAGCTGCTGCTCGCACGGTTTTGTCCGTCGTGGCTATTATATGCTCTAAAAATGCTGTTCGCAAACACTACTGGCTGATAAACGTTCTATCCAGTGACCACATAGTACAAAAGTTTCATTGAACAACGAGTTTTGTTGAATTTTCGTTCTTTGAAATGGAACAAATTAGCACTAATGTATACCTTAATTATCGAATGAAGGTGATCGGCGAAGCGACCGCGCGGGAGTAAAAACCTTTTTATAATGCAATAGAAACGTAAAAACGGTGTTAAAATTTTGCAGTAAGTCTTATTCCAATCATCAATCAATGACGTATTTGCCTCAAGCTTCGAATAATTTTTAGCATACTCCGTAAACTTTATATTTTGAATTATGTTTATGAAAACACGATCTGCGAATTGAAAATCTCTATTCCTTGTGTTTAATTTAGAATAACTCTGCTTTCAAGCATCGGGGTAACTTTTCCTGTAGAGCGTCATTATTCGAGTTTCTAAACAACACAATATAAAAATTTGAGATTTAATCGTACTGCATAAACCTTGACCCACAATTGGTCCGTAGGACTTTAACAACTAGTGTTTTGAACGTGAGATGCAGTAAAAGAAACTACTTCTTAATAACATTTAATTTATTGAATGTCTGATGATTATTTATCGATGAGGTCAGAATAGAACGTAGAATAGAATAGAACGGAGGCTTAGTCCTAAAACATTCAGTCGCAAATAACAGCCTTTAACTGACTTGTGGTCAGCAATGTGGGTATGTACAAACTGCAAGAGAAAATTTCTGCTGCAAAACCAATAAAAATCGACTTCCAGTCATCACTGTTGCAGTTTTGCCGGTGCCTTAAAATACGGTTACGGTAATTCATTGTAAATATGATTCATTGATTTCGTCATTCTATTTAATTGTTTTAAAAGTTTTTTACCATGAACTCTGAAAACAAACAAAACATGTTCCCGGAAGCTTAGAACATATATAAGTTGTATTTTATTTTGCTTAAACTAAACTAAATATAACACATTTTTATGCATTATCGTCGTTATTAGTAGTAGCGTTGAACGTTAAGTGTAATCTTTTAGGTATGCAGACTTTAATTCAGGTGCAGGAGTGGAGGGGGTCATACAAATAAATTGTCACCGCTAGCCGGGGGAGGAAAAGGGGGATAGGTACGCGGTCAGAAAGTTGGCAAGATTGTATGTGGCCCCGGCCTGAGCTACGGCCCTAGTTTTTATACTTGTTTCGAAATTGGCGAATTTGTAAGTTAGAAACGGTCTCAGAAAAATTGGCGCGTTTGTATGCAGCCAGTGAAAGTTTGGTTCTTTGTTTAGATTCCTGGTTGGACCACATGTTTTTCTCTAATCAGGGGTTTAAACTCTTACCTATGTCTTGTATGCGGTTGTGTATCTCTTGACAGTTGAATTACTTATTTGGTATCTAAATAAAAAAAATACCTAAAAATAATAAGAAAGCTTGGACAGTTTTAGTGGCGAAATAACGGCGTTAACCCATAAAAGTTTTGAATAAAACCATTAAAAAGGTGGACATAAAACATCCATGTGTTTAATCTACAAAGTATAACTTGCTCTTGAATATAACTCATTTTTACATCCACATGATTTCATCCCGCCTCCCAATTTATTATTATCCTTTTAGGGTTAAAAGAACAGCTATTTTTCAATTTATAGAACCAGTTTTCTTTGAAATAAAACAAGTCCGTTGAGTACTGAAATGGAATTGGCGCATTCAACGTTCCAAACTGCATTGCAAAGATACGTTTAATTTACTGTCCCTAAGAGGAAGCTTGAAGCAGCAGGCCTACCACTGCTAAGCTTAAGTTAAGGAGCTTACCTTTCGCGGATCGGTCTGCAGCAGGGGCGGTTCCCGTAGAAACAGAGCGCTTCGTCCACAGGATCGGGATTATGTTCTAAAAGGTTTTACGTCGGGGCTGTCCTGCACCGGCAACGGTTATCAGCCTTGACGCACTGACCGCCAGTATATTGTTCATGATCTAAAGTTACTTAGAGTAAATTAAATATTCCTGATAGTTTTTTTTCGAATCATGTGAAATCTTGAGAGTTTAAGGGTTTTGTTAACTTTTAATACTTATTGCCGTTTAATAGGTCCAAAATTAACTACATGAACTAAAAACGTTGAATTTATCAATGTAAAAAAGAGAGTTTGAGATAATGCATGTCTAAAATGCATACGGAAATGACTTTCTATTTTATTTTATTTTTTATAGTACTGTTTCTGATGCAAAACGTACTACCCATAAAACTGTGTTTTCGTAATTCTTAATTTCGTTAACAAGTTCTGTCTTTTTTAATTAATAATTTGTGTGATTTATAGCCAATACTCACCCGCTTTCAGCTGGTCTTTTATAGATTTTTCTTAGGAAATAACTTGACCTTAAAATTCTAATAAGATTTTCTTTAAAATTCTTATAAAGTAATTAGTAAAATCTTCAGCGTTGTATTTACTTATGCTATTTATAACACAAAAAGCCATAAGATAACTAATTAAAGTTGGACAGTGAGGGATCGCGAGAAGTAGACCACTAAAGCGGGACTAACACAAAGTTATAAAATTAGTTGCAGCAGTAATTAACTTCAATTTTCAACGCTCATGTTTAATGGTTATTATAATTTTTGAAGCTGAAGTACCCATTCTTTTAATAATTAAAATTTGCCACATCCAATTGAAACAGTGATACTAACTGAAAAAAAGAAATAGTTTTCCCCTTCTGTTATGTTTAGGCGCTTTTACTCCTTGTAATGCGTGAGTAGAATAATAATTTATCTCCCAGCGGGAGTTAAGTGGTTACTTTGTCTCCCGGCGGGAGACAAAGTAAATCCATAAGAATAACATTGAAATAAATTTTTCAAAAACTAGAGCGCCTTAAAATTTCCACGCACACATGCAAATATGTTGCAGCTCAACGCATGCAGGCTCTAACAGCTGATCTAGTGGCAGACAATAAAATAAAAATAATATTAATAACAATTAGCTGTGAGAACGACTAAGAATTATACGTCTAAGAACGTTGCAACAATCAGCTAATCGCTGATGCTTGAATGGTTGCAGCTACCCGGATGCAAACGCTACTTATTTAGTTAGTAAAATAAATTTTTATGGTGAGGAAATTTACTATTTCAGGTGGGGAAAAATGTTATACGTATTTCGACATTTAATTACACTGTCTCCCTCGTGATGCAATGTTGTAATTTACTCACTAAACACACCAATAACTAACTATTCCAATTATATTAAGTTGTTTTTCTTCATTGTTAGTAAAGATGTAGACGTTCAATAGAAATTAGTTAATTTCGAAAATCTCTGAGGTACCTGTGTCATTTTTGCAAGATGGAGTGTCCTTTCTTGCCTTTGTGGTCACAGGACAACCATTTTCTCTGTTAATACAATACAAACCTCAACCCTCACCCAAGGCCTTGACAGAATCTTAAGTCTAACTTCGCACAAGTCAAATCATCTCCATGTTATATTTGGATGTAATTTAGTTCTCCTTGATTGAACAGTTCGAGGCCTTTGATGATCTTTAATTAGTAGAGTTATGTAGAGAACTGGCTTTGTACAACAATCGAGAGAGCTGCGAACTTGCAGTCAGCATGTCGGGAATCCTAACTCTCGACTGAGGTCTTGGGTAATTACTCTGCTCTCTGTAAAACTTGGGTTCTTGGAATTTGCATTGGCTTTCATGAATTTGATGTTGGTGGTGGCTTACATTTATAATCAGCATAAACACGAAGTTATGTTTTAAGTAATTTAGTTGTTAGCTATTATCACTACGCAAAAAATCAATCACTTTTTGTTTTTAGATCTCTAGCTCTTTATAAAGCTCATGCATGAATTTCGTTACTTTCATTACTAACCCTAAATCGAACGACTCAATAATGGGAGACAAACCATTTGATTGATTGAACTTAAAAACACATTTTCAAAGATTCAGTGATAGTAATTTGGTTTAATCGTGTTCTCGCAAAAGTATCAGTCAAGGAAAATACGTAGATAATTAGTTTAATGATGCCTATCTCTAGCACTAAGTCTGAGTAAAATTTTTGTAATATTTTCAAGAATTGATTCGAATAATGTTTCGACTCAATCGACCAATGGGTCGATCTAATAACAATAACATAGGTTTAAATTGCCGATCAAAGAACGGTGATTTATTACTAACTTAGTACTACGTTACTTCCCTTCATATTACCAAAATGACAAAATCAAACGGCCGCATTTCCATTAAGTGCATTGCAATGATACCTCTAGTTACAGAGTGCAACGTCTTATAACAGATCGACAGGGAACAAAGCTATATAGTTAAATTATGCAGGGCCCTAGACGCTCCCTGACTGATCTCTACCAGTCAGATGACAATGGGTAAAGTAATTAGAAGCTGCCATTGTACTGATAAAGATATTATTGGCTGTCCGGAGACACTAACTACCCGTTAACGTTGCTTCCTCCTTGTTTCTCTTGGAATTTAGATTCCTGTCTGAGCTTACTGAGATTCCTCTGTAAGCTCAGCTAGATTCCTGACTGAGTCAGGTCTGAGCCCTGAAGGGAATTGTGGATCGTCCTGGCTTGTCCATCTGGGAGGGGACAACGGACCCTTTCCCGACAAACTTCTAAGCATTGCTTGTCTGGACGAAGAACCGGCCTGAGTGAGACTCTTCACAACAAAGAGCTCTCAATTGGAGGTCCTTGTTTGGGAATGCTAGGGAAGTCACGGGCTAGAGGGTGAGTCGTCCCCAGGAGAGCCTGGGGAATGGATTGGAAATGCATCTCTTTTCCGTCAGGGGCGAGGCTGACTCATTACATCATACCTTTCCTCATCCTGACCTTCCGTGAGATACACAGTATCCCTGGGAGACGAGCCAAGCTGGCAATACTGGGGCTTTCATTCCTCCAAAGTCTAAAAGTTTCCACTCTATGCAGAGAACGGGTACATCACGACGGAGGACCTGGAGGAGATCCTGCGAGAGCTGGACCCGGACCTGACGGCGCGGGAGATCGCGGGCATCGTCGGCGAGATCGACGTCGACGGCTCCGGCACCGTGGACTTTGAAGGCGAGTTCAAACATGTATGATGTATCAGTCCGAGAAATAGAAGATATGAAGTAGAACTTTCAAGGCCTTTTTGAAACGCCAACGTTTCCGGCACCGTTCAATTTGAAGACGGGCTCATAAATATATGACGTTGTATCAAAGAAAGTAATAGATGTAGACCCTCTAAGGTCGTCTAGAGGGGAGCCAATTTTGAGAACGGCTTCGTCCAACAGTTAACTTTAAAAGAGATTACTGATTTAAACTATTAATAACTATAAATAACTATAAATAATTACTCTGAGGAAGAAAGTACCTACATAACTACCTACCTTCCCAAGGGGCCAAGGGGCAAAATCAGGTTAAAAATTAACTAACAAAACACAAACAGACACACGGAATTTGCATATCACATGTCTCTGTTTCAGGTTTTCGCCACCGGTAGCGCGCCGTGATTTGGTTGGCTGTGGGCGCCGCCATTTCCGTTGCCGCCGCCATTTGCTCTCCTCCCACCAGTCTCAGCTCAGCTCTGATTGGGTGTGGACGTGCTCTCTCCTGCCTGGTGATTCTTGATACTTGTGATTCCTGTGTTATTTTGTGTATTGTTTTTTTTTTTTTCAGCTTATTGTTTTCGTGACTGCTTTTACAGTTCTCTGTTTTAGCTGTGTTTTTCTCCAGGTTTTCCTGGCTATGTTTTACTAATCTTGTTATGTTCTAGGTTTTCTTCCACCTGAAGACGGGATCAGATTCCAGATCCCGAAACGTCGTGAAACTTGTTTTTTACTAATCAGTGATGGCAAATGTCCGCAAAAATCCTAATCAAAATAAAAAAAAAATACTACCTACCTATTTAACTAAAATTGGTGTGTTACTGAGTATTTATTTGCTTTTTCTCATTTGAGTTTTGGGGAATTCGATTTTTTACATCTTCTTACATTTGCCCATACCCAAAAAATGGCTTCAAATATGCCTCAAGGATGAGAGGTCCTTTTATATATACTGTATATACATGAGTTTTGGGGAATTCGATTTTTTACATCTTCTTTCATTTGCCCATACCCAAAAAAATGACTTCAAATATGCCTCAAGGATGTGAGGTCCTTATATATATATAAAGTCATTCCTTACAGAATAAAGTTAATAGCTTCCCAAATAACTTGTTACTATAGCACAGTCTGTAGCAGCTCCTTGAGACAGTTACAAGCACAGTCTACGCTCTAAGAGGTAGAACAAATATTTCCTTAAGTATTTTGTGCAAAATTGAAGAACAGTAAAAATTTCATTTCCATCCCGTTCAGTTTTATCGATCGTAAAATTTTGTTGATTGCTTTTATGAGATCGCCTGAATTTTTTCCTTAGGTTCGTCGTCCTATTGATATTTGTGAGGGACATTTTAAAGTAATCAAAATATGGGAGACACGACACGTAGTTTGCATTTTAACTTTTGACTTCAGTAGTTTGCTAAGACCCTAACATTATAGCAACTACTTATTTGTTAATTGCACGTAGAAACAACAATATACTGGCTATAAATCCATACGTTAGTAAATAGTCTGGTTGTAACTTGTCCTAAACAGATAAAATAAATGTTTGAGTAAGAAGACATTTATTGAACAAAACTATTTACTTGTCACAGTACTTTTGAGTATTATCAACCGAATATTTTATTTATTACTCATTATTTTTATAATTTGGATTTAAAAAGTTACAATAACTAAACTTATAACACTGAAATAGTTATTTGTACATCTAGGGACTAAAGTGCAACTTTTTCCCGAGGGATGGGTCTATATTTTAGATCCATGATGCACACAAAATGTTTCCTCCACCTACACCATTAAGAAATTGTGACAATATAATGTAGCCTTCATACGGTCTTTTTCTCCTTTAAACTAGGCTAGATTAGAATCGCATATAAATAAATATATAACATAAGCAATTAAAAGCAATTATAATTAAGCAATTTTAACAACCACTTATTCCAACTTTCACACTATTTTAAACACTATTTTTTCTAAAGTATTAATTTTTAAAAATACCTCTCATAAACTGTAGGTAAGAAACGATCATGTTTATAAAACGTTCGGCCGTCCGGCATGTTGGTAACAACTAGCTCTAAATCAGGTGTTTTTATATTCAGTGTTGCCAACTTAATTCTTACAAAAAATTATTACCTGACTATTAAAATGCATACGGTTTTGTTTTCTTAAGTTGAAACACTGAAGTTCTTGAATTAAATTTAGAGTAAGCAAATGAAAATCGACAGTGTTGCCACATTTTCTCACTGTCCATCGTGGCGTTGCCGGATTTCTCCCCATGATTTTTTATGAGTTTACTTTTAGTCCCATGGGAGAAAAAGTAAGTATGTAAATCCCGTGGAGTATAAACTAATACTTTATTATTGTATTTCAGGAACTAAAAAACGACTTTAGATAGTAGGTGGAGGAAAAAAATTATAAACACTAAAGTAGAATTGCAATTTTAGTGGAACTTTTCAAATATGAATTGAATGCTTCTATGTTTCAGAATTTGTGAAGGCCCTGCGATAGCAAACATTTTGACCTCCAGGTTATTTATGATTGAAAATGCCATAACTAAATAAGATTGTTCCGCCTCGTAAAAAGTGCCATAAACTTATTTTATGCACCTCCTTGCTCCTGTGTGTGCTGTGTGTGCTACAATACATGTGATGTCACTGACTTTTTGTGTTGTGATGAAGTTTTATAAATAAATATATTTTGCCACCGAGCTTCTGCCCTTGATTATTTTGAACACATTTGTTCATATAACCCATTCTCCACGCATTTTTCACTCGTATTCGTCGCCTTAAAAACCGCTTACTGGGGGTCGGAGTCATATATGGCAAAATGATTTGAAGTAGAGTTTTTACAAAAATAAATATATTATCTTTAAATGTCAAAGATGTTAAACCTACAGATAAAGAATGGAAGTGAACGACAAAAATAAGAGGGAGTAAAAATATATGTGAGGAAAGAATAAGAAATTAACACAAACGTTTTGTAGTTTCGAGCCAAAATAAAGGTGAGGCAACTGCTTTAAATCAAGCTTACGATTTGGTTTCAAACCACCTCTTCACACAATGAAAAATTTGACAAAACGAAAAGCTGTAAACACTAAAACCAATCTCTTCTTTGAGTGTAAGTATGAGATCTACAATATATCAAGTATTAAAACTATATTCGCCTCAAAAAGAACCCTAGAACAAGAAAACAATAACATTGTGAAATGTAGTAAAACTTTCGGAATTCTTGGTAAAAAACCATAATTCAAAAACTGTAATAACATATTTGAAAAACGGCCGAGCGATAATCTCTAAGGGGTCTTATACTCCGACAAGGTTGCTTTGGAGGTTTGATTCATGCAAGGAAGAACTTACTATATCGAGAACTTATTATAGTTATCCAGGATTTGGAGAAAAATAAGATACGTTTTGAAAGAGTCGAGTTTCAAGAACGGCCAGTCATCACAAAAAAGGAAAGGGGTTGTACTGTATTGCGTATTAAAAATTCAAACCGCCAAGAAGTACATATGAATAATGGAATATCATCATCTGATTGAATAGTCTATTTTTTTGTATTTTTTTGTATTTTCTGTATTTTGTGTCTTTCTATACGCCAGTGGCATTTTTTAACGTTTTGATCGGGAACGGTCCAAACCCAGGTCTTGTTACTATCTTACGGCGACCTTTTGTTAGATAGCATCATTCATAGCCCAACGACAAATGGCAACTAGACCCAGTTTCGATCCTGTCAGGAATCGAATCGGCGACCCTCAGGTTATGAGGTGAGCGCTTTATCCACTCGGCTATCCAGTAGTTAAAAATTACCTGTAACGTTATTGCAGTGTGGGCTAGAGATTAGTGAAATTTCTATTATCGTTCTGAACGAGTAAAAAAAACAACATTGTGAAGTATAACTAAACTTTGGACAGTGGTCAAGGATAACTGATATTATATTCACGAACTGAAGGTTTTAAGTTCGAATGTGAACTTAACTTAACTTTTTTTCTCCACGAAGAAAGTTTGAATGTGATTAAGCCGAAGCCTGAATCTTTCACAAGCCTGGACTGCAAGTCTCAGTAAGAGTGACACTCACCCTAAATACGATCTTCTCAAAATTTGCACGGTTTTAAAATCATATGAAAAATGAAATATACCTACATTTAAATTGTAATGCCGTTTAGGTTTCGTCAATAATTTTTTAAACTGCCAAGTTCATCAATGACCAAAGTGTTTGTTCAAATACAGTTATATTACTTCCAAATCAAAGTTACAATGTATATTAGAGTGTTGTATTCTATATATAAATTGGAAATTTAAGATTAATAAAACGAAAAGTAAACTACGAAGCAATAATTTTGGGTTATGCTAAATTTAAAGGTTAATTCAAATTGAATACGCACTTTGAATAGACCAATAGCTATAACCTTTGTTAAATACCAACAGATAAAGTTTTTTGAAGCTTCATAATCAGGAAAGCTTGTCATAAATAGTATGTGAAGTCTGCAAAACTTCGTTGGAACAACTTTAGAATCATATTAAGCCTCGGAGAAAGTTTAGTAAATGTCGAGGTGACAAAACCACGACGATTCCTGCGAGGAAATGCCTCTCAGAGGAACTGGAACAATCTTAAAGTTTGGTAAGAGTTAAAAATTTATCTCAAAATTAGTCGATGATTTACTTGTGTGTCAAAGTTAATTACCATTGACTTAGAGACACTAAATTATTTCAGGTTATCCAGAATTTTGAATACGTTTTATTTGTATCAAGTTAACGCTTGAAAAATACGACCCAATTTTTTTAGTATTAGTATTTGACTAAAATAAAAAAATTATAATAATTCAATTACGATCTAAATTTTTTTTTGTTGACCGTTTTAAATATGAAAATAAAAATATTTCTAAAAATATCTATTTACACATCAAGAAAGGAAAATGTAATGTTATTTGAACATCGACATTGTTACAAAATTGAAATTATTATATAACATTCGAGCAAGGAGTGAGGACCTAATAATACAATTTCATACCCTTAAACTTATCAGCAAAGGATTTCTACACCTTAAACCATTGTAATATAGCATATAAAAGTATAACATATATTCTGAATCATTTAAAAGTTATTTTGAAATAAGATTTTCCGGAAGATTGGTTTGTCTTGCAACGAATGGTATTTCATTTGATAAGCTTTTGTTGATTTTTTAACATCAACAATTACCTTGTTTTTATTAATTATGATTTTACTGTTTATTTTAAATTTTTTAAAGTTGATCCTTGGGCAACACATTACTGTTTTATTTTTCCAGAAACTCACATCATGAAACATACATTCCGTCATGAATTATTGAGGGAGCTAAAAGCAAGGAAGAAATTAAACCACGGATAAGAAAGTTTCCTTAATATCTTTAACACTTTATGAGCATTCACTTATTAAATTGTGCATTCAAATTTGTAGAAGTTAGGAATGTGTGTAAAAGTTAGCTCTTTGTAAGAGCTAAACGTATATCTCTTGGGTTCAATTGGGTTCAATGAATTTTGTCTGTTATTCGATATTTGCTATATTGAGTTTCCAAGTACATTTTTTCGTGGTAGAATGAACTTCGCTGAACTCTTTTAAAAATTGAATTCTACGTTTGAGTTGAATGAAAGGTTTTTTTATGTGCCTTATATCTTCATCCTGATTGTAAACCTTTGAAACACAAGCGAGACGCTTGTTTCATACGTCACATATTTTAACCACACTAATTAATGATTGAGGGATTGTTACTGACCAGTAACAATTTAATAGCTACGCTCATTAGGACAATAGCTGCTAACTCATCGTTGAATGGAACTCCAGGTATGTAATTAGCATTAGGTAAGTGATTGGTATTTGTCCGTGTTAATTAACTTTTATATTCGCAAAACCTATAAAAAAACCCTGTCTAATAGCCAATTAAACAGCACAGTACGGTTACAATTTTCGTTTTTGTCAACATAAATTGAGCCGATTAAGGTAAAACTACGTTGTTTGCTTCAAAGCCCTGATTGACAATGAAGGCTCAAATGTAATCAACATATGCGTGTGTTTGATACCGACCGCACTATCAGTCTAGGAACACGGGGCATGTTGTGTCGGTCACAGCGCAGTGATGGGATACATTAGCATGCAGATTGGGCGATATTAGTAGTTTATTGTCGGTGCATGCAACGTTCTATACAAGTTTTAAACGGCTTGTTTATAAACAGATGGATGATTCTTTAGTTTACTTTTTTGTTGTTATTCCGTAACCAGCATACATGGCAAATCACATGACTCCATGTTAAAATTTGTCAACTTTTAATTTTACTTTTAAAAGAATTTGCGTTTCCACAGAAAATTCAAAAATAAAACAATAAACAATAGAACAATAAAAACAATAAAACAAATACAATAAAACTACACCTACATTCAAAATTTTATCAAAACCGTTAGAGCCGTTTCCAAAATAGTGTTTATAAAGAATTACTCATTTAAAGTAATAGAATTTTAAAATATTTTGTAAATGTCATTGACACAACAAGTAAGGAAAACATTATATCATTTAGACATCGACAGTGTTACAAAATGGTAACAATTTCAAAACATTTTCGTATGTGCACATTTAGGCAACACATGACTGTTTCGTATATCCAGAAACTAACATCATGAAACATTCACACCGACATGAATTATTAAAAGAGTTAAATGCAAGGTAGAAATGGAACCGTACAAGTAAGTTTCCAAAATGTCCTGAAACTTTATGAGCATTCAATTTAATTGTGTATTTAAATTTGTGGAAGTTAGGACTTCAATAATTGAACAAACTAAAATTTCAGAAACTAAAAATAAATGTTTGTTCAAATTATTATTTTTGATTTGTTGTCATTTTAGTGTGGCCTTTCAGTGAATAAATTAGAAGTTACCTTGTTTGATGAGTTTTAGTTTTAATTGGTTATGCTATTATACTTGGTTGAACTGATTTGATCTTTTTGTATTACTTTTAACTATGCACCAAATAGCCTAAATTAAATGAAAAAATCCAAGCTAAAAGTTTTAAAGGATTTTGTTTCATTGAAAGAAAAAATTAATAAAAATCAGTTAACATAAGATTTTCTAAATAAAATTACGACAGGAGACTTATTATTTTGATTAGGATTTTTGCGGACATTTGCCATCACTGATCAGTAAAAAACAAGTTTCACCAGTGTGAAACTTGTTTTTTACTGATCAGTGATGGCAAATGTCCGCAAAAATCCTAATCAAAATATAAAATCACCATCACCAACAATGAATTTCAAACAAAGACTTATTATCTTATAACATTATTCCTGCTAGATTCACAAGACGCTTGGTTCTTACCATTTATCAAATCGTCCATTAATTTCTTTCTACCATAGCTCAAATAGAAGTTGAGCCATCCATTCTTTTAAATTTTTGGATCATTGGTGTGGTGAAAAACTTAATATAATGTACAGCGGATGTAATAACATTTTTATAAATTTAGAACTATTACAACATTTCTTATTCATTAAGTGCAAAACTTGCAGTTACATAACCAAAGTAGGAGAGTTATTAGTCTATTTAAAAAACGCACGAGTTTGCTCGTTGGGTTATATTGAATTTCCGATGTTTGACCATTTGAGGTGAGGAAATCTGATTCATACACATCCTAATGCACCATCTGTCCCAGACGTCATATTTTACCTTGTTTCTATGGTAAAATATGAAAAGTAGATAAAAAAATAGAAAAGTATTTCAGTGGTTTCTCCCTTGATAAAAATATTAATTTCAAACAGCTGATTTGCCCTTATTCTCTGCTCAAAAATTACAAATCGGTATTGATTTCAAGGTAATGGAAATATCTAGTGATTTTTAAGATTAAGATAAGTAAGTAAGAGGCGTTTTAATAATTAATAATATACATGTGTAAAATTAACCATATTATACATGGTTTTTGAAGGTATTAAAAATCAATAGATTTGTTCAATAATAATTATGTAACGGTTAACAACAGTTCGTGTCAAGCATGGCGTTCACTTTAGATTCAGACTTACCCACTCCATCTTTTATTTGGTGACCGTACAAACTAATACACAAAACCACAATATGTTCGTACGCATAATAAACTTTATATGGCCTATTTTATCAAATTCTACAATCACTATACGTTTTCAAGGTTTCTTGATTACGCAAATACAAAGTGGCAAGAAATAATTACCCATAAATAAATATTAATAATGAATCAGTTTAAATAACAATTGTTGTTGTGCCTTAAAGTTTTTTCTTTTTAATCAATTGTGTATATCGTTTTAGTTTTTATTTGAAGCAAGTACTGTACGATTATTTAGAAAACTTAAACGAATAAATAAGAAAGCCGTCTGTGGCATTTTAAATAAATAATTTTTTAGAAACTATTTAAGAACAGATACTTATTTTTTAGCTTTGGCAAACATTTTCACCGGGAAAATCTGTATTCCAACTTTAAATTCCCTTCCATCTCATCATAGAGTTAATTCTCATTTTAATGCAATTACGATTTGATCGATTACATGAAAATATAATCATGAGATTACATTAAATTATAATGTATAAGGAAGAAAATTTAAACAGCTCTAAGCCCAATAAATACAACGGTACAGATAACTAACAGTCGTATTTGGAGGGAATGTTTGTATACAAGATTTGATCACAGCTACAACTGGGTCAACATTGATACATGAAAGTGGGGATAAAATTAACCGTATAATCTTCGGTTGTGAGGCTTCAAATGTATGAGACACCTGCTGATTTTGAATCTAAACAAACTGGTGACGATAAAACGTGTTTTTTTGGACCTCATTCAAATGAACTTAACAGATACTGTATCTATTTCAGCAGGTTGTTAATTGTTATTAATTTAATTAAAAATTTAATGATGCAAATATTCTGATGAGACAAATCAGTAAGCGTACTTTCATTCTTCAGGCTTATTGATCAGTTCATTAATTAATTAATAATGTGGAGGCAAATATAAGATCATAATATAGACTCCCGAGTGGGAAAATTTGCTCTACTTTATATTTTGATCGACAATTTGAAATGTCAAAACAGGGAAGATTTACATTTTTTCTTGTTTTTATGGTTGGCAGGTGAGTATTTGTTTTGTATTAATTTGGACTAATGAAAATTGCGCTCGTAACAAATTGAATCAATGTGGTATTTTATATATATTAGCTTTCCATGAGCTTTCGCTCTAAGGAAGAGGTAATACTAAGAAGAAATAATGATACACGAGAACTATTACATTTCACTACTACTACATATTCAAAATCAATCAACAATTTCTTTTTATATATTTTTTAAAGAGTGTGGCGGCCTCTTTTTACCTTGCATTTGCCCACCCCCTCACATGGGCCTCAGGTCTGTGCGTAGAAGTTATCAAGCAAACCCAAGGAGTGAGCCGGTACTGTACAAGGATGAACGGTACTGCTAAAACTATGCGGCATCATCGGGACTCGATCCTGCGACGCTGCCGCCACAGAACCGGGGCCGAGTGCGCTACCAACTGCGCCACCGACTCACTATAAAGTACTGACTATATCAAGTAAATTAGTGAATTTTACTTGCTAGGGGTGTAGAGCTCGTGCGTTTCCTGGTGAAGCCTGCTTGCCACTACAGCCCCTTATACCCAGGCTTCACGAAGAAACGCACGAACTATATCACTTAAGTATCTTACAATATTCAAGTAAGAGTTCCAGTAACTGATTCATGTCAATTCATCATTCATAAGATCATTTTATCATTCATTCTTTTTGAGACATGTACCTTATGGAGGACGTTACCCTGAAGGAGGGTATGAGTGAAGGATGAGTGTGATGATCGTGATGATAGTGGCGCGATCTTGTAGCCTTGTTACTGACTAAGATTGGCACGTTCTTAGACAGGACTCTTAATTACAGTTCGCGCATTATATCTCCGGCTATGACTGAGTCAGCTGATTGTATGGTGCGGGGGGGAGAGGGGGTACTTTTCTGAAAACATTTTCTAAAACACCGCTGCTTGTCAAATGTTGTGTTTACCAATATCATATGTTAAATATATCATATGACATGGTTAGTAGCATAGTGGTCATAGCCGAAGATATAATGCGCGAACTGTAATAGCCCAACAACCAATGGCAGCTGGCTCCAGAAACAACCCTTCAAAAAGCTACTAACTTTTATAGGGATCGATCCGGCTACCTACAGGTTTGTAGGCGGGCACGATAACCACTACACCACCAGCCAGTATTTGATGCATGCCACTCAAATTTTAAATCACTAAATTGTTGACTTAATACATCCAAAGATCAGGACTAAACTCCGGAACTTATACCTGAATATTAAACCATAAAAACTAGGCTTAAAACCCTTCGATTGGAATCTTAAGCTCACGTCAAGAAATGTTTATAAAATAAAGATATTATTTTACTATTGTGTTCAATCTTAAGCGTATCATTAAATATATCAGTCCATTTTTCCATTTTTGAAAATGCTTTGTGGTTAATTTGTATGTACTATGTTTTCATTGTTGTCTTCGTTCATTTTACTGTCCTACACCCTTTTCAGAAACTAAAACAATAATATATCGTGTGCAGTGTATCCCAAACTTATTGATTGCAGCACCCAAGTGGTTTCGGGGAACATGTTCACCTCAGTTGTGGACTTGGAAACTCTGGCTCATCAAGAGACTCGACTGATTAATACAATGCGAGACTACATCAATACTCAGCAGGAAACTCTAAGGGTCCTTAACATGTAAGTGTATAGTTTGTACTGTGTTATTTTTAATAATAAGTCTTACTTTCTACATAACTCCCACTGTCATTCTGTGTTTATTAAGAGTAATTGTCGGCAGAACAATGTATGTTTTCCACTTAACATGAATCGCAATAGTTATCTATGTTAACAAATTAAATAAACTACAAATTGCCCAGTGGTAGAAAATTCCGTTTAACAATCAATGAACCTGGAAAAAGGATCACCTGTTTCTTAACCTCCAATTCCATACATACCATTGCGTTTATTTAGTACAACTTTATCAGTAAATGCTATCTATGCAAACACTTATGACTCAAAATAAACGGGGACCAAAAGCAAAAGCAAAAGAGAAAATCTCATTCCATCTCAATCTTCTGCACATTGTTTTACCTTAATATAAGAAATAATATTTTTCCATTTTTTCTTAAGACTTATGTAAATTATTGTGATGGTTGGTTGGTTTGACCTTTGTAAAGGGGAAGTATTTGAGCGTGTTGTGTGAGTAGACTGGAATCTATATAATTAATACGCCAACACGAAATTTGTCTTATGAACTCCTCCGTCATTTCTTAACCGATTTTGATCATTGACGGCTCATTGGAAAGAGCGTGTCGCGTAGATTTGCAAACTGGCCTTACATTTTTGAAAAAGTCCCTTGGGCTCTGCCCCATTGGCTTTTAAAGTTCCCATGTTATCCTTATGAAGAACATAATTGTTTACATTTTGATCAGGTGGATAATTTAATTGCTGTTATTTTTTAATTTGTGTAATCATAACCCTCAAGACGGATCGTGTTAGCATGATTGTGTTTTAAATTTAGAGTAGCGCACGATTCCGTGCGCTCGGATCCACTAGTTATTATTAAACGGACTCTTGTTATGCTGACTTACTGTCAGCTCAGGCTTTAAGTAGGTCAGGTAACAAGAGGATGGGGTCATTTGCTTAGGAGGGGTTTTTGGGTGTGTGTTGGAGGACTAAGGGGCCTCAGGGCTCGTGGCCCGTCATGCCAGGGCCCATGTAAGTAATCTTAGTGTTTTTCCAAATTTAAATGATAGGTCTTTTAAATCATACAAGTTCCAGGCTGCTCACCCTTTGAGTTTTCTTTAATTCAATTCAATCCTTTGTAATAACAATAAAAGTAATAGTAATGTTTGTTTGGTTTTGAGTTTTAATTGTACTAGATTCTTAGTTTCTGTAAAGAAGTTTATTTGAAGTGAGCATTTTGTCGTTAGGTTGTGAATAAACGTATTTTCATTGTCAAGCATGTCTCTTTATTTAGTAGAGCTACGTTCCCAATGTGGTCGTGTACGGGACTCCTTAGTTAACAGCCAACAGAGGGGTTTCGTACACGAAACATTATATTGTGATAGTGTATATCTACAGGAAAATATAATTATAACGTTGTGCTTACAGTTTTTCTATGATGCTTAAAGGCTGAGATGCAGTATCACAACAATTATGCTTGTCTATAAATATATAGACATAAACAATAACACGTCATTCATCTTTGTGGTTTACAATATTGTATCGCAACAAACTTGTTATATGTTTTACAGAAAACTGGAGAGACTGTCAAAGTTTTGGCCGCCGGATCAGAACGTTGTAGACCAAGTCAGACATCCGATCAATGCATACTCTCTAATCCGCCGTCTTACTAAAGAATGGCCTCTTACTCTGAGTTTACTGGTGAACAACATCGGTGAGAATGTCTGGAGTCTATTCTCTAGTCTACGGCCTAAAATTCCCATTTTAATATTTCCATTGCAGCAAAACTAAACTCCTTCCAAATGTTATCCTCTCTGGAAAGAAATAAAATTCTACCTGCATACTTATTTCTCATGTTACCCGTACGGATGGTAAAACAGTCATATGTTTGCTTATGCATTGTTGGAATTTGATTCTATTTGAAAATTACTGTCTCTGCTTGTCCGATGCAGTATCCGTTTATTTCTAGTAAATCTTAGTAGCCTAACCATATTTTAATATTGATTATGTTTTTATTATTTTATATTCTTTTGAATAGTTTATTATTTGTATATATTTATCTGATAATAGGAAGAAATGTACTAGAGGAAGAGATATCTCAGCTGCCGAAAGAGGTAGAGTTTGAGTATGCAATGAGGAGCCTAACAAGACTGCAGGAAGTCTACCAACTGGACACTACGCAGCTGATACAAGGATCACACGGCTACGCTAAACTAACTGGTCAGTACTTATATTACCGTATTATTTCAGTAAAAATTGTTATACTTAGTACCTTGTGGACTGAGCGTTGTTTGGTTGTTCGTTATTTTCCCCACTTTTACTAACTCTAATTATTTTGCTGTTATTCAATATACCACTAGGTTATTAATTTTATTTATGTTTACTTTTACAAAGCAAAATTTAATTTGATCATCTTTTTTGATTAATCAGCTGGGTTTTAAAAATATCTATAAGAGGGCAGGGTATAAATAGTATATTTCACAACTAGCCACGATAATAGCCAATTGGCATTTCATAATTAATTTAGTCATTTTTCACAACAGTCCACTGTACACCCATTATAACGGTTACGGTTACTTGGTTATAACGGTCAGAGCCCATGTGCAAACACATTTCGGCTGAACTGTCTATTTTAGTTTACAGTCAGCTGATTGAACTGTCAAAATAGGAACTTAGTATGTTTGGGTACGGCAAAATTTTGTTTGGGTATGAAATAGTTTGTTTAGGTACGGAAATTTAATGTTTGGGTACCGAAAAATCATCTGATGATTATTTGTTTTGATGTAAGGAAATCGAAGGTTTTTGTAGATCTCAGCTGTACGGTTAGGGAAATTTTCGTATACAGAGTGATGAAAACAAGATTTTGTGCAAATCGCTGATAAATAAACCTCGCTGAAGTCACTAGGAAATAATCTGACGACTTTTACGAGTCCACAAATGTTTTTAATGTTAATATCACAGATAAAGCATGATAATTAATTGAATATAATTTTTGATCTCTTAAAAGAGAAAATATGAATTTTAATTAAAATAATTAGAAATTAAATACAGTAGTTTATTTTTTCGTAAACTAGTTTTATTAAATAAATATATTAAAAATATTTTTCACTTTGAAGTAATCACAACAATTTATTTTGGGTGGTCCCATTTAGGTCCCGATCCCCTAAAATGTTCAGATATTATGTCAGTCTAACCCCAGACAATATTAGCCAATTATTACTTCATTTTTAGAGTGTGGTATGATGAAACGTACCGTTCGAGACTCGTCCGAAAGTGATGCTTTACCGGTGCTCGAGACCTGTCACACTATCTCGGAAACACTATCTCGCACCGGTAGCAGCCACTTTCCGGACTAGTGACGAAATGTACTATAGTTAAATAATGGTGGATCCAAAAATCAAGCAAAACGTTTAAATTTATTAAAGTAAAGCAAAAAATATTGGAAAAAGACTGTTGATGGTTAAAAGTCATTAACAAGCGAAATTTTGAGAAAATATTATGATTTTACAACTAAAATAAATTTGTTACCTCTTTCCGACTTGGAAGAAACCTCCCCATATGAAAGGTGCGTACCCAAGCTAAATCTGTCCTTGGGCAAATAGGAAACAAGTTCCGAAGAGAATCTCCCTAAACGCCTCCGTGTATCAATCGACAACAGTGGGGCTCCTGGACTGTATATTAAAAACTGTAACGACAGACTTCAACTCCAACTTTGTTGGCAGCAACGGATTGTTTTGAGATTGCCGTGTACCTGTTTAAGTCGCAAAAATATGAGGCTGCATCATCTTGGTTTAAACAAGCTTTGGAAATCTCTGTCAGCGATGAAACGGAATTAGAACCCAGTAAAAGATTCATCGCTTCATTTCTCTCAGGTAATTATTAAATATCCACTCAATGTAAATGAGTATCGCCATTAGTATAATTTTAGACAAAGAACTAGGAAATAAAGTGAATACGATTATAGCCAGCCTTCCTTTTATCATGCTTGGTTCATCACTCCCCAAGGATAAGTTGTCAATATAACAAAATAATTAAGTTCTATTCACATAGGTATATGACGGCTAGTGAGTGAAATGAGTATAATTTATACCGCGTAAGGATAACAAATTGATAAATTTGAAACACATTATATTTCAGTGTTTCCTAAATGACAGGCAGTCGTGGACCCCTATTAAACAAACTAAACGATTGTAGACTCCTAAACCTATGTATAATTAAACACATATTTAAATACTCTACTACCTAAAAAAAATATTGATTGTTAATAACATCCCGCTTAGTATAATTGATAAAAATATATTGGGTGAATAACTTGAAACTAAGTTGTGTAATCAAATTTTACTTTTCAAAGCAAATTATCGAGCTAAATTTTGTGATTAAATAAGGACTATGCATGTCAAAAACAGTCTACTTGTTCAGTTTTGTGGGCGAAATCTGTCTTTTTTTATCCTAAAATTCTTAAGGATATAGCCACAGTTTCAACATTTTTTTCGGAAAATTCTCATGAATTATGAGGCAACCTTCACAATTACTTTACAAGTAAAAATATGTTACAAAAGCCTGTTCACATTTGTAGCATTGATTGTTCACAATGGTCTTGAATGTTTCTTCATTGCTAACAGAGATTTATAGTCTCGTCGCTGACAGTCAAAAGTTTTTAGTACATTATAAAAATTTCAACATTAAATACATTTTTAGACCATCATAGTTTATCTAATAAATGTTTTAATGTTCCTCTACCTTAATCAAAATCAGATCTTTAGATTTCTTTGTTCTTTTGAATGTATTTCTAATCCAACTAATAGCAGGAAAAAATTTGTTAATATAATTGTCAGAGTCATATAAGACTGTTCAGTTTTCACTTTTTTAGACATCATATTGTCAGCGGACTCTAATTCACACAATTGTAGGTAAAGAGTGGGAAAGTTCGATAGTGAATTTTTTTAATTAATTTCGCCCAGGCATGACAAAAGTTTTATCTATTATTCATTCAATGGGTACCCTCCACTGTAAAGATGTCCAAATAGTAGCCTTGTAGTTATAATTTTAACAAATCGTGGAATTAACATGAACTGTACAGAATACATGTCAGTAATTTATTTATAAAATCCCTTTAAGTTACTTTTTATGTTTGCAAATTCTTTCTTTTCATTGCCAAAACTTGTCACCCCGAATTATTTAAGCCAATATGAAAATCCAGCTCGGTAGCAGCGGATTCCTGGTCATTGAACGACATTTTGGGAACCTCTGCTTTATGGTTACTTAGGTAGAAATAAAGGATAATACCACTCTGGTAATTGGCTCTGATCTGTTGAAACCAGTTGGGGAAAACTCAGTATAGCCTCAAGAACTACGGCTCAGACTGGGAGATCACTTTACTTTCCGGAGAGGTCTCTTTACTCATCGGCAGAGTCAATACAAATACCTCAGTCGAGTAATACGAAAACTATTGTAATATGTAGATTATTTTGCATTTTGAAATCAAACTATTTTGTTAAATTCATTGGTTTGCCTTATTACAGACTGTAATAATAGAACTAGGCCAGGAGTAAATACTAGACTGCAGCGGTTGTTGGCTGAGAACCCGGAGTATATGCTGGATAAGGAATCCGCTCCACTTTTACAGCAGGCACTGACGTCCGGCTGTGTAAAAAACGTTTCGTTGGTAAGTTTCACTTACCTTTTTCATGGAAGCCTTGGTCGAAAGTCTTTAAGTTTACACGACTAACTTACTAAAAGCAGGTCCAAGTTAACGAAATATTTTGTTTAAAATCACTAACTCTCCTAGTCTAACGCCCGTTAGACCTTTTATGAATCGATTGCTCTCTAGCTGTGTTGGGAGAGTGAACATTTTTAATTTTTCCTCTAGGCTGATTTTCCTGTCTCTCTTGTATATCGGTGATAACAGATTTTCGTCCCTGCATCTCATTGTTAATTCTTACTATCGATATATTTCTATACACCTCGATATTTTTCCATTACCCTTTATACACCTCGTCGCAACGTCCCCATCCGGGGTCGTCCAGTTGGCACTTCTTCTTTAGGTAAGTATTAGAGAAGTAGAAGTTTTATTTTAAGTCTAGCTTTTTCATAATTCACTTCATCATACGTGACTCCGGCGCAGGGCGTTTAACATCACGTGTATTCATTCTCATGGCTATACTCTTAGGGTAACGCTTTCCCGAATGTTTTAAAGTGGAGCCAGCCTGTTTGTCCGATGTAGAACATGGATTTTGCCTTTCTTGATGAAATTAAAAGGATAAACTAAGCTGTGCCGATAAACACTTGCCATGATCAGATACCTCTCCCTCAATAGGGCCAATAGCCAGGAATATGACTTTCTCTTAAGAGACCTTTAAGATTCATCTTCCAATATTGCAGAATGTCGACGAAGAGGCTGAAGATTATGAAGAGCTTACAAAGATGTTCAGCAACTCTTGTCGTGGGATCGGGCTGAGTAAGTCATCAGAACTAAAATGTTTCTACGTCCATCACAACAACCCACAATTGCTAATTGCACCCTTCAAATTGGAGGAAATAAACATTGACCCCCCGATACTGATGTTCCACCAAGTCATCTCGGACCAGGAGATAGTGGATATGAAAACAGCATTCAACAAAGTGGTGAGATACAATCATACGTTTTAGTTATCTAATAAATATTATATACATAATACATTATACATTCCTTCAAATGGCGATCTATCTAGGTAGGTATTTTAAGCCAAGTATGAATGACAGATGAGTGAAGAATGATTGTGGCGCGATCTTGTAGTCTTGCTACTGACTAAGGCCGACATGGTCCTTAGACAGGATTGCTACTTAATAGCCTAACAGCCAATGACAACTAAGGGACCTAGATTTTAACGTGGGATCCGAACCACTATTTTGCCTGGTTTACAATTTACGAACTGGTCTAATTATGAGGACGGTCCTATGAAGGTAGTACCCAATAGTGTGGACGTTTATCCCCACCAAGGAACACCACATCCACAAGCTATCGCTCACAACTATCCATAATTCGTAACCTCCAAGTAGCTGGATTGCAGGACATGCCACAGTTCCAGTCCTCTGTGTTATAAAATACCAAAATATATAAATATATAAAATATAAAAAAACATTTTTATATTCCACTTTCTATTCAAATATTCCAATTTCTGACTATTATTTAGGTGGAACCCATATTCTGAGAAGCGGTTTTCCAAGTCAAAGGGAAAAATCATAATAATCGAATCATAATAGTCGAATCGAAGAAAAATCGTAATTCGATTCCGTGAAGTAAGGGATCCTCTGATACTACGGTCACACGATTTTTAAAAACATGCAACTAAGGCGATGAATTTGTAGATGAATATGCTCAAAAAGAGAATTCATGTTTAATTAATAAGCAATTCAATGCCTTGAGGGCAGCAAATTTAACATGGGCTTTATATTGGGAAACGGAGTTTTTGTTAATAACTATCAAATGAAGGTTGTATTAATTGAGAAATTGTTGGTGTTTGTAAGACCTTTTATTTTTCTATTTTTTCATATGTTTCCATTTAAAATTTTTGATTTTCAGGACTATCGATATTAAAAAATAGTCTTGTTAAAACTTTTATTTATCAAATCTTAGTATGTAATATATCAAATTAAAGCTGAGTTTACAAGTATTAATCATTTTTAAACCAAACCAATAAATGTCCAGCGGTTATCAAGATTCCGTAAATACAAATATTTTTCACAATAACGGCCGCCATTTTGAAATTAATTAACATAAGTTGATTCTGTTTTCGGCAAATTGTTTGTCTTTTTAGAGCTTTAAAGTGATGTGTCGTATAACATATGTTTATATTTGAAAATTCTGAGATTCGAACCTATGATCCTCAGCTTTTGGAACACTCTGTAGTTTAAAAGTTCAAAAATATTTTGATGTTGTTCCTTGGCGTCGATTTAATGGGGAATGGTTTTGTTTCATCTATGTAGGACTACTAGTTTGTCCACAGTCCGTTTGAGACACCTTATATAGGTGAGACACCCTGTATACAGCAAAATACTAAAACATTGTAGCGGTTGGTCCTACCCACAATGTGAGTCGACAGTTAAAGGCGGAGACACTAGTACAACCTGAACACCTCATTAGAAACTGGACAGAAGGTTACTCGAAATCCAAGCTAGTTCTTGGTAAAAGTAAAACGTTCATTGTCTCAGATTAAAATTATTGTTTTTAGAGACAAATAGGACAAAGAGGGGTGCGCTTGAATAAGGAAGAAGACAAAGTCGACCATTACTACCGCACCGGTGACGTTGGTATTATGAATTACTCCACTGATCCCACATCGGCTCGCCTGGCTAGGAGAATAGGGGAAATGACCAACGTGAACATGGAACTCAGTGAAAGGGACCAAGTAGCAAGCTATGGGCTTGGTGGCGAGTACAAGTTGCATTACGATACTTCAAATGAGGTTGGTGGTTACTTTAGTAGTTGGATTGGTTGTCTCTGTAATTCCTTAACGCGTAATAAAACGGTCATGTCTCTTGTTTTTTTCCACTGACACGACGGCCCGATTTTGACGAAAACGGTTTCTCTAGTATATACATACAATTTATGTTAATTTCACATTTAAATTATAAAAACTGACATTCGATCATTAAATTGATGTAATGGATCTGGCTATAACGTTTAACGCCTGTACCCTTGGTACAAACTTCATTCGATTTAAAATTTATCTAAAATTAAAATTTAATAATCCCTTGGAACTTATAAATTTAATAATTTTTAACCAATCAAAATAATTATAAAAAATAAGAAATCTTGAAAAAAACACTATTTAAAGTTAATACAAAAAATAAATTTTTTTCTAAAAGCTCCATGCAGAAATATATTTTCCATCACTTCATTCCAAAAGTAACTATTTTCTCTGACAGGTGATATCAACGAAATTGTTCGATTCCCAAGCTCTAATTTTGTGCAAGGGAAAACGATCAGCTGTTTTCCCCCTGCTCTAAATTTACTTTTACTTGCCCTCAGTTAGTTCTCCATTCGTCCACTACGCATGCTAATGTTTCTTCACCACTTATGGTTACGATTTAAGACAGCTGATTTTGCTGTTTAACTATATAAATAAACATGGGTTTGCTGTGTTGTTAGCATATTACGTGCTTAAAAATCTTCCAAATATGTCTACAATTCCTTATAAAACAAAGTTTTATTGAGAAATATGAAAGTTTTTACTTAGCTGACGTCTCTTTTAATTTATGTATGTATTTTTGCATCTTTATGTAACGTATCGCTCATAAATTGTACCAGTAGCGATTTTTCGGCACTTGCTCCACATACTCATGGCAAGCGCCTTAATTCCTCAAATACCTCATGAAAGTTCTAAGAGTGCAATGCAGACTCCGGTTGTTTAGTGGTATGAATACAGTAAGTGTGTGCCTGTAATCATTATGTGTTTGTTGTCTGTAATGTTGTAATGCAAGCCATTTTGCATACTTTATTGGACCAACTTTATAATATTTAAGTGGTTTAACTTAAAAAGAACGTTTAAAAAAAACAATGTTTAATGCAGAACTATATATTACATAGTAAATATAAATTAATAAGAACATTTTGATATTCACAAATTTTAAAATTATTATCTCCAACTGGCAGAAATAACACAAATGAAGACCAATAACTTTTTTATTTAATCAATTGTTACTATTTTTATTTCATAAATTATTTACCAGTAACATAAAAAAAAAAATAATTTTTGTAAAGCCAAATTTTTGCGTACAAATAATTTACAAGGGAAATGTTAGTTGTTAATGTAAGAACTTTGATTATCAACACAATGAAAGCTGAAAATTTGTGAATGCTTTTTAATTGTTATGGAATAAAAATATTCGACGCTCAAGAAAAAAAAGTTGACATTCGTAAACATAAGTTTCAATAATTTTTTTAACATTTTCATATGAAAACTCAAAAAATAAAGAAGGATCAGCACTTGTTTGCAGACATTTCACCAATCGTAAGAGAAATTATAGCATAAAAAATTATAATTATAACATTTTTGTAAAATTTTAATTTTAATATTTTGACCTTACAGCAAATAATTGTAATATGGCGTAGTTTTACTTTGACATTTTGAATGAAACAATAAATATCAAATATTTGATTGTAACAGTTTTTGACATTCGTAACGTTGATTTCACGTAAAATTGACATTCAGATCTATGTGTGGATGACTTTCATGAACCACAGATGTTTCAAGAAATTCTGAACTGAAGTGGAAACAGTATTTTAATGTTAAAGTTAGTTTTTTCCTAAACCAAGATCCTATGACAAGTACTGATGGATTGTCGCTCTTTTACACTTGGTCTACACAGCACCGTATGATAAGAGTAATTTAAAACTTATTACTGTGGTTTCCTTACTCTTGTTAGTTATTTCCATAATTAGTCATGGGGGGTGCGATTATCTTTGTTACACATGATGTAATTTACTTCCGACAAATAAACAAAAATAAATACAGCATCTATTTGCTATAATTCATACCGAATGAGCAGTAATTTTTGTTTAGTATCCCCGGGACTAAAACTCAAAAAGACATCAGAGCAGTTATTTCAGTAGCCTAATCTGTTCTTTCATATGGAGTCGGAGTAAGGTGACTTTTCATTTTCATTTCTGCTACCTACATATTTATCATTTCAGCTAAACTTTTCGTCATCTCCTAAAGGCGGTAGAATAGCTACAATGATAATTTATGTAAGTATTTTTGCAATAGAATAAAAAGTATCTTTAGTAAATTAAAAAACTAACTTCAATAAATAAATATTAAACGACTCAATATATCATTGGTCAATACAGATTATTAGCTGTAGATGTGTTCAATATTTTGGTGGCTTTAGTTATCTTGGGACATTTCAAATTTACAGTTTAGCCCAGAGCTAATATAGTGATTGTATAAGAAGAGCTACTATTGACCAATTTACTACCTTAAAAAATATGAAATTATAATTTACCTAAAAGGTTTAAGCTTATAAACCTAAATGAAAACGTAAAAAATGTGTTGTTCGTTATTCTTCACACACCCTAGTAATCTAACTAAACTCATTCAAAAATGATCATTTAACCCACAACATTTCTTGTTGTACAGGTAAGGGCTTTTCCTTTGCACAGTCTTTCAAGGACTGAAATCCAATCTAGATACCAATTTTTTATCAAACCCCCAGAACCACCCAAAACTTGACTCCCGAGCAGGTTTTAAAATTAATACTTCTGCTGTAAGAGGATTCATGATTGTACTTAAAGTACTGTCCCCAACATCACATAGTGGACAACTTCATTTAAAAATCTTCTTGAATATTGAAGTGGAAGAGTATTGATATTGAACCAGTATAGAATAACAAAAACAAAGATGAAAATACCTCCATCGTAGCGTTCCCAGCGAAATTAGAAGGTATAAGAAAATTCCACGCGTGTGAGAATAATTCATATTCTGAATACATTATTCAAATAATACACTAAAAACTATTCTTGACTCAAGAATACACTAAGTTAAGAATAAAATAATTTATTCTTTAACTTTCAATATAAAAGTAATAAACAAGGGAATCACATTGATTTTTACTGCAGAAATGTATTTTTTTAATAGCTCAATGATTGTAATACAATAATGATAGTAATGATTCATAGAATATTACATTTTGATTTTGTGTTATCTAAACATAGTATATAATGCTTAACAAAGTTAGCTGACAAGACCAAAATTGATTGCTTACTTGCATACTTATTTGCATACGTACTTGCATACTTACTTGCATACTTGAAGAAATCCCACTGGCAGCTTTCGGCCATGGTAGTCAATAATATTTTCATTTTCTTGATGTGGTGTCATCAGAGTACTCTTGCAATGAATAGTATGCTTTTTCCAGGAGGTAGTCTTTCAGTTTCTTCTTTAATGCCTCAGGTTTCTTACAATTTCTTATTTCCACTGGCAGTCCATTGAATACTCTGCCAGCAGAACAGTGTGCTCCAGTTTGCACTAAAGTTGTATGTTGTCTATTTACGTGAACATTATTTTCCTGTCGAGTATTATAACTGTGAATTCCACTATTTCTTTGGAAAATTCAGGATATGTAAGTACTATGGAAGTAAGTATGGAAGTAAGTACTATGGAAGTAAGTACTATGGAAGTAAGTATGGAAGTAAGTACCCCCTCAAAAATAGGTACTATGGCTGCAGATTCTAATATGAAGACAGATGTTAAAATGAGTATGTTTAACTTTTGAAAAAGTGGCTTACAATGTTCAAGATAATAAGCGTGACAAATCGTTCGTACTATTCTCTTCTGAAGCAAGAAATTATGTTTGCATCTGGAGAATTTCTCCAGAATATAATTCCGTAACTAAGAACACTATACAACAGTAACAACTCATAATAGAATCCCTAATACAATAATAACAACACCTAAATTATAATTTCATTAGAACATCAGTATCTGCAACTTTCTGGAGTCTTCTCACTAGGCAACAAACAACTGTTAACCTGCTAAAAATATGATCTATGTGGTCAGTTCACTTTAGATTGTGTATGCATACCCAAACACTTGACTTTTTAAGTAGTTTTCAAAGTTTCATTTTCTATTTTTTCGAAGGACTAAAATATGATATTTCAGAGTTGTGGAGCTCAGCAAGAAGGTTTTACCTTGGTTGAGTACCAATTTATTGCTAGAACACCACCTATCCATTTCATTTACTCCCGTATAGGTTTTACATATAGCATTGTAAGAATATTAATCGGCCACGAAGTGACAGACTCCGTCCGCAAACAACCACAGCTCGCCCTCATGTACTGATCCTGGCGTATCGTTGACAAAAAGCAAGAAGAGGACAGGGCCCAAATTGAAGCCCTGAGGCACCCCCGTATTCAAGTTGTGTTGTGTTCTGGATTTGCATTGCCGCCACACCATCGTGCCCCATATTACAAACAGTCACAATCTGCGATCTGTCCTTCAAGTAAGACGTTATCCACTCAAGTGCTTCACTCAATATCCCAAGTTTCATTAGCTTTTGTTTTAAAATATCATGTTGTAAACAGTTGAACGCCTTTGTCATATCGTAAAATAGACCGTACACTTCTTCCAAATCTACTTTCTTACATACGGAAGTCAATAAGGAGAATATTGCATAAGCAAAACACAAACAATTGGATCTGCAAATTGGGCTTTGCAAAACCCAAACTGATTATTTATAATCCTTCAAGAATGGGATTAATCAATCTTAAAAGCAACTTCAAATATCTTCGAGAACACAGAATGCACCGCAATAGGCCTATAATTACTAGTCAATACTTAATCATGTTTCCTTAGGTATTATTTCTTTTCTTATGTATTATTTTGGGTGTCTTAATAATGACTACAAGTCAAAACTTTGTTTAAGTTTTTTCAGTGTATATTTTACGTTTGTGTTTACTGCAACATGCGATCTTATAAGTTGATTAACTATGCAAATTATTTATTTATTTATTAACTCAAAAGTGTGATTACAATAAGACTCACTAAGCATAGCTTAACAGCGAGGTATTAAATTCTACCACATTATTAACTACAAGGAAAACAATTTAAATCCAGGCACAGGTGGGCGCTGTTCGACTAAATAATTGTTCTGCAGTCCAAATAAAATTATGATGAAAAGAACTACTGCCGAAACTGACTATATTATACTTATTTGTTATTCTTAATTAGGTATATTGACAAATAGGCTTTGTTTTTAGACTAAAAAAACTTTAAATAATAATTTTGCCAGCAGCTCACTCACCACGGTTCTATTTGGTGCCCGCGATTATAATTTTAACAAACCTTGTCATCAACCAAGACGAACGAATCTTGTCTTAGGGCTCGAGGGACCTGAAAGGGACAATCTAAATAAACTTTCTGAAAAAGTGTTCGTGAAATAAAAAAAAAAAAAACTAATTTCCAGCTGAACGACGTGGAGGCAGGCGGCTACACGGTGTTCCCAGATGTCAATGTCGCCGTCAAACCGGCCAAAGGTTCGGCAGTTTTCTGGTTCAACCTCGACCATCGCAGCCAAATATTAGAGACCTCCTTCCATGGAGGGTGCCCAGTGCTGAGGGGCTCAAAATGGAGTAAGCCTTACAATTTAACACAAACACATACATATTAAAATTTATAACTACGAGGGATACAGTATCATTTAGCTTACTATGGAAAGACAAAAAAATTTAATTCATATATTTTGTTCTTGAATTGGTGCCATAGTTTTTGGCGAGATTAATTTTTATTTTTGTTCAGTGTATATAATTACGTTGTACTGGGTGTCCTTTAGTGGAAAAAACGTTTCCTTTAATTCTCTTACAAGTTTGTCAGTAATTTTAAGCGTCCAAAGTATCCATTATGGCCCGTTTTTTGTCAAGGCCAACTAAAGAATTGACAAGGGTAAAGATGACGAATTTGGCATGTAAAAGTCTACTTATTCTGCAGCATAAACATAAGAAAATACTAGCAGCCCGCGTCACTTCGTGACTTATAAAAACGACTTGGTAAAATAGACTTTACTTTCATGTTGATTATGTATGGAGTATTGCAGCGTAAAATACCTTTCAGTAATGAACTGTGTGAATTTTTGTGATTTCGTTAGTTTCCTACTAATTTTCATGTCATAGCATTGGAATAAAAATGCGAGTAATTAAGCTTCTCATCGGGGAAAAATTTTAAAAAGAACTTATTACTTTATACCAAAAACTTCAATATGGGTAAGAAATTCCTCACGGAATTTGAGAAGTTGATTTATTTAATCTTCTTTAATAGTGTCCATGTTTACACTTATGTACGTTCTACACTTTGAAATTTCGACAGTGCATCAACATTCATTTCACATTAAATGGGGGTTAGTTTATATGGGTCTTCATTGCTTGGCGCATCTTCATGTCTCATTCTACGTTGTCATTCTACACAACATCTACGCGTCAGTTTCTTGCATTCATCTTTGTTAGGTCTTAACAACAATTGGCAAGAAGATGGACATACCACTGATTTACTGATGAACTAATCTCTAAATAGCATTTATAAAATAGACATTCACCGTAAAAACAAATTATTCAAACACATAACGGCCAAAGAATTAAATTTTCAAACAGGCACTCTTTTTGTTTCGCATCTTAAATACATATTTGGCAAATTTTTACTTAAGCAAATAACATAACTTTCTATGAATAGCCTTAATTAATTTACCCATTTTTTTTGGTACATTTCAAAATCGAGTAAAATAGGTAGGCTAACAATTTAATATCCTCCCATTCCAAGTAGATTTACAAAATACAGGTTTTAAATTTATAATATGTTTTAAAACTTGAATTATTTAGGTTAACATTAAACTAATATTGGTATTATAAAGCTCAAAACGTTGAAACATGCATCAATGTGCTGAAACGTGGATCAATATGTTTCACTGTCAATAGTTTGTAAGAAAATCCCATCTCCCACCTCCTATTTACTTATGTTCCTTTTTACAGTAAATTAAGATGATCACAGATTGTTGGTCTTAGTTTCAAAATGGCAAATAGTCTTCCTTAGTTTCTGTTGTCTTAAAAAAAAACTTGAGTACTTTAAGAAATCATAATCATAATGTCAATGACATTTGCTTGCCCTGCATTCTATGGCATATCTCTGGAACTATTTAAAATCTTGATCATCTGTTTAGTTAAAATCAAATGTAAATTTGAAAAAGTCCACAGGTTTTACCACAGATAGTAGCACTTTCGCTGGAATTTCAATAGCCTCCTGTGTGAAGGTTTTTCATGGGATATTTTCCAAACCCTCAAAAGGAACATCTAGAGAATAATAGATTTAATTTGATACCAAATATATGTAAAAAATTAATTTCTAGGGGTCGATTTGCTCTGTACAAAAGTAAGAAATTCTTTTAATAATATAGATAATTTTTTTTATCTCATATGTCATACTAGTATTTTCTTAACAAACTTTGACTTGAACAAATTGTGAGATGGTACCATTTGTTCTTATGTACTGGTCAATTGAAGCCCTAAAATACATTCCAAACTACAGACATATTGCAGAGAAAAATGCACGGTACATATTTTAAACAATGTTCTTGATTAATCATTCTGTTGTTTTTCCAGTTTTTATCAAGTTGATGCGTGAAGGTAAACAAACCAATGATATGTTCTGTCCAGTGGATGAGAAATTCCCAAGGCCAAGATTTTACTTGGGCAATATGAATGAATAAATAAACGATAAACGTAAAAAATACTACGTATATTATTCCCATAAAGATGTTTTCCTATTTGAATACACTTAAGAATAAAAGAAAGTTCATAGAACAGATCATTTTTACCCTACAATTTAATTTCAAACGTTTGCCTCCATAGACAAATCAGAGACCTATACTAATTATATTTTAGTGTAAGATAGAAAGAAGGGGAAAAAAGTTTGTTTCTTCCTGAGACAAACGAAAAAGGCCACAGAGGAGAACCAAACAGAGGTATCTTCTAATGTTCGCTCAGCTGGTGTCGAGGACTTATAAAAAATAGTTCACCATTAACGCCACGAGAGAACAGCACCGTCGCTACCCTCTCTTAATTTAACTTTACTGTAGCTAGTAACTGGATGTAACTAGTAACTAGTAACTTAACTGTAGCTGGATTTAACTGTAACTAGTAAGCATTTGGGTGCAAAAGAAGACCCATTTAAAAGCGACCTCTGTTAGATTCTTCTCTGTGCAAAGGCCGACAAGATACCTTGCTGTAACTTTTATATGTGCAATTGAGAAATAATACTTTCCCTCAGGGCTTGGCCCACTTGGAGCTTTATCTATATTTATTCAATAATTTAAACAAAACAGAAATGTTAGTGAACAAGTTTTCAGCTTGACAAACTACTTCGAAATACCAATAAACCAAATTTATTAGAACAAATCGAATGTGACTCTAATGTTGTGTTAGACAAAATCGTTGATCTGTTTCTGATTATGACTTTGATTAACGAATTATAAAAATCATAAATTAACTGAATTGATCGACTCTTCCTTGACCTACTTCCATTATTTTTCATATAGTATATAATTCCAAGTTGACAAGTATTTCTATATGGTGAAAGACTCAAAAACTGAACATTCTATGTCAAATCTATTCTTTTAGGTTTGTAAGAAGATTTGTTGGAGTAACTTGCTCTGGCCTTGGGCGACATATTCTATGTAGCTATTTGAAACAAACGGTTTATAAATGCGTATTAAAATTCTCAATTCCTGGAATATTGCATATCAATTATTACTTGAATAAAATAATTATTTGGAATGAAACCATAGAATTATTACTGTTACTATCACATTATAATAATTGAAAAAAAAAACAAATTACAGACTATAATCAAATTTAAGTAACTAGGGTACCTAAATGCGTAAATTATGCAATTTAAGATTAAATTTTACAGTTTAAAACTCACCTTTGTTTATGAAATTTACCTTTTCAATTGAAATTTAAAGATCTCACCTAAATAAGCAAATGCCTAACTGAACAAAACACACACCCATCTTTCATCCACAAGCACTATGTTTTTGAATTTCGTTGTCTTCTCGCACAACAGTAGGATAACAATTAATTCTGCATGGACTTATGAATGTAAATTATGAATTTAAAATTGTCTTTAAGTACCCTGAAAAATATTAGTATAAGTTTAAAACTAAATAATCAGTAAATATTCAGTAATGCCTTACTTAAACTTACTCTACATTTTACTCTAATAGCATACTTTATTCACATAATTCAGATTGAATTTCATTTCGAATCAAACTATTTTATCCTCCCAAATTTTGAATCTTATTTGGATATCCTCAAAGTAGGCTAGAGTATAAAAATGCAAAGTATAAAATTAAAACTCAAAACAAAAACAAAATCAACCGTGACGTTATGTATTTGTGACAACCAAGAGCAACATAAATGAGGGACACAAGCCAGGCTGTGCATCAGGTTTGGTGCGGCCTTGGTTGTATCCAGTCAGTCAAGGGCCGCATCACCATGTATATTGTGAGATTTGTAATTGATTGTTTCTACAGCTGATGACATGGGGACAGGCAGTCACATTAATTACTCTGAAATCCCGTTTTTCATTTCATTGTTATTCACATCCAAAAACACCGTATAAGAATTTCTGAAGGAAAACAATTAACGTTAACATTTTAGTGAATATTAACGGTCAAGCCTGTTTTTTCTTGGTCAACGAGGTTGTCCTTTTTATCATCATATTCTATGATTGCACATAATTTTAAATCTTCTCATACCGGCTAGAGGGGAAAAATAGACCCACGGCCTAATTTGTACAGCTTTTCTGAATATTTATTAAAACCATACATATAGTAAGTTTTGTAGAATACTTCGAATTATTTGGTGGTTAGTTATCTGTTACTTAAAGTTAATGACCTAATGTGTTAAGTTATTAATTGAATGTAGATCAACAGCAATCACTTGATGTAAATACCCAACAAAGTGGGCTACCATCAACTGGTAAAATATAAATAATCAGTTCATAAGGAATATATGTTAGATATATGAAACAAAAGGATGAAAATCTCGGGTATGAATAAAAAAATAATTATAGCAACGTGCTATAGAATTATCACTTCTACTTTCAGATCATCACATTTGAAAAACATGAATAATTAAAGATAAAAATTTATCACTTGAAAGTTGTTATTCAAATAGTAATCAAGTGTTTCTCATTTCCAAAAGTAATTTAAATGAATTAGTTAATAATTAAGTACAATTAGTTTAATAATTTATTTTATCTAACATTTCCTTTTGTCTTTCTTAATAGCTGCGCTGCAGTTTTATCAAAACTAATCAGTGACCCTTATTTACTTAAACAAATAATTTTTCTTATTATGTGACTAATCAGATTGTTACCACCTGTTGAGGATGTATAAACGACTAGGAGTCTCATGCGCAAATTGTGCATTTTAATATTGTGTTTGATGTGAGAAACTATAACCTAAAATTCGAAAAAATCATTACCTTCTTTGAAAAAAAACATACACACACATTGTCATATTATGCTGGTGCAAAGTTCATTTCATAGTACAAATCCATAGAGATATGTTAAAAATTAAGTTGTCATTATTTGGACTTTGGAAGGCATTGAGAGTCCTTAAAATAGTGTTTGAAGCTGTAATATTGTAAATGGAATGGAAAATTTATTTAAGCTATAAAATTTGTTTCTAATGTTATGGAAAGTAATAGCTACAACATTCTCCAATATGTAAGCTCTGTAAATAAAATGGTTTTCCCCGTACATTTTTCCCAACATTATATTTTGGGCCTAATTTTGGAGCTTTGAACCTGACATTGTCTCAACACAGATAACAAACTGAGACAAAAAATTGAAAACTCATTTTCAATGAGATATATTTAAGAGTAAGCTATGGACACTCATGGTCTTAAACTTTATAAACGTCACACAAAAGGCAAAACGCCTAGGCCTTGATATCTAACTCTCAACTAGAAATACATGCTTTAAGCAAACCTGCTTCACATAAAACATTTCAAGCAGTTGGCTAGCCGACTATTTCAATACTAAGAATTACTTGAAGGGAACTATTTCTTTGGCGATGGTTCTATATTGCTATTTAAGCGATTGATAATTGTCAAACTTATGTTAAGAGGAATACGATTTCCTATTATTTTCTGAAAAATTAATTGTAAGATTAGGATTATACTGTCAGACACTGTCTGTTACAACCTTTAAGGAGAATACTGCTTAAGTCACACAGGAACCCTTTAAACAATGCACAGAACTTCTAAAAATATGTCCCAACCAAGTTATAATATGATCAAGCTTGTTTTTGAAACACCTAACCTCTCTGATTATTTGACCTTTTATTAAAGACCGGGGATTTCAGTTACTGCTCACTTCTCAAGATGACATTTTACTAGCCTACTGAGAGCACAAAATATTTAAAATATTTGCAGTAGGAACTCAGTCCTAGTTGACAGCAATTGCCATTACTGCTAGCCTTTACACAATCATATGATTTGGCATCTAAATCGACTTTATGTCATCAAATACACAATAGCCTATAAATACATAAAATTAAATATAGTTCTTTGATTTTACTTTTTTGGAACGGATATGTAATGCCATACTCAAAAGTCAGGCTAGGCCTAGTCCGTGGATTTCTGGAATTACTCAATACTACTATAAAATCATTTAAAAGGACAACAAACTACTAAACAGTGAATAAATACTCAGTAAATAACACACTTAACCTAAAATACTTAGAGCACATGTGTTCCTGGCGGTGACAGGACATGAAACTTTCATGTCCCGACACAAAACTAACATGATTTTACGCTTATGTACAACAACTGAAATAATAGCAAAGATACAAAATTAACACTGGACACACTTGAGAAATTAGAAATTTACATTTAATTTAAACAAAAGACATGAGAAATATAGATTTATCGATCTAAATCTGGTCTGCTGGAAGACGCCAAGCAGGCTGTGCAACGAGGGAGCTCCTACAGCGGAACAAAATTATTGTATTTTTCCCTACATTAGAAAATTTACCTGGCATTTGGTGTCTTAATAATTTAATGCTCCATGACGCTGGTGTTGTCTTCTCTCTTCAAAATTTCATTAACTTGCACAAACATAGCTTCTTGGACGACAACACAAACAGGCACAGCGAAAGGAGAGTGAGGCTTCGGCGGGTGCCGTTTATATACCCGCCGGAAAGTTCTGGACGGTTTCACAAACGAGACAGTAGTACAGTGCAACTATACGGGCGGCCAACTGTCGTCTGAGCCGTGAGCAAAAATGCTCACACGGCTCAACCTCCCCCTCTAAAAGGGCTCCTTAGCCCAAAATTTGTTCAGAGCAAAATCAAATCGATGCCTACTCAAGTTTTCCAAATGATAGTTGGATGTGTCAGCGCTGACAGATGGATATGTTTTTTAAAGAGTGACAAAGAGTAAGGCATCCAGGGAATCGAGGTCAAGAGGGTGATCAGTCCTCTCGTATCCCAACCCCGTCAGTAACTTGCTGCTCAAGAACAATATCTTGAGCCCCTTTATATTCTTTCAGATGTGAAATATGGGCCTTCCTAAACTTGTTTCCTGTCTTGGGGTCAACCAACATTGCAGTAACAGGAGACAAAAATCGAGAAATTTTCAGAGGGCCACTCCATCTATAGCACAGTTTTCCGGCACGTTTATCTACCGCTGAGCTAAGAGGATGGGCCAAACAATAAACTAACTGTCCAACCTTAAATGGATTGTTAGTCCGACCCTGATTATATCTTTGGCGAACTCTCTCCTGAGATTTCTTTAAGTTACGCCAAGCCGCAGACCAGACTGCCTTAATGTCACTGTTAGGTGAAGAGGGCAATAAATCATTGATTTCCCAGATATTTGACAGAGGATTGTTGGGTTTAAAACCAAACATCAATTCAAAAGGAACAGCCCTATGTCCTTCATGAAGTGCCGTATTAAATGCCCGTTGCAACCACCTAAGATTCTGATCCCATGTGTCTTGTTTTTCAGCGTGATATGCTATCAACGCTGAACGCAGGTTCCTATTGAATCTTTCGGCGTGAGAGGGCTTAGGATAATATGGCGATGTAGTCACATGCTGAATACCCAAACCAAAACACATCCTCTTGAACAGATGGGATGTAAACTGTGAACCATTGTCCGTCACTATTTTCACAGGCTGTCCAAAATGCTGGAATAATCTAGTTTGTAAGACCTCCACAGTGAGTTGGGCAGTAGCTTTCCGAAGTGGAAACAACCAGACAAATTTAGTAAAAGCACACACCACAACCAAAAGGGTAGTATTACCCGAATTCTTACTTCGAGGAAAGGGCCCAACATAATCCATAAATAACTTCTCCATTGGCCGTTCAGCAACCTCAGACGCCAGCAAACCTAACTTGGTGTTTTGAGCAGGTTTGCTCAAGGAACAGAGATTACAGCTTTTCACTCTATTGGCGATATCTCGATCCATCCCTTTCCAGATGTACTCCTGACGGATTTTTGAGATGGTTTTCAATATACCCAGATGGCCTCCTACAGGTGACTGATGAAAATAAGAAAATACCATCGGTATTAGCAAACTGGGTAACACCACCTTGGGGCTTCTGTTGCCGCGTTGAGGACGACAGCAAAGGACTCCATTAGATATTAAATAAGGTGGAATCTCTTCTCCAACCTCGAGCCTGGTCAGAACATCTGCAAGTTCAGGATCCTCCAACTGGTGCTTTCGCAAGTCAGTGAAAGCCAGTGGAAATTCCGAGAGCAACATATTACATGAAACTTCTGGCGTCGGGTCTCTTTCTTGATCTGGGTTGAACATTCGAGATAAGGCATCGGCCACCAAATTTTGAGTTGAAGGAATATGTTGGACTTTGAACTTCAAAGCTGATATCTTGACTACCCATCTTCCTATTTTCCCTAGTTGTCGAGGATGCGCTAGCAACCAGGAGAGGGCCTGATTGTTAGTCTCCAAAAGAAACTCTGCATGCTCCAGATAACGCCTAAATTTATCTACTGCAAAAACGACAGCTAAACACTCCAACTCATAAATCGAGGAAGCTTTCTTCTCCTGAGGCGACAGTGTTCTGGATGTAAAGGCAACGGGCTGTCTAGTACCATCTACTTCTTGTTGTAATACTGCTCCGAGCGCGTGGGACGATGCATCAGTTTGCAAAATGAAAGGCTTCGAGAAATCGGGGACTTTCAGAACGGGCGGTGACATTATGGCTTCTTTCAGCGCTAAAAATGCTGCCTGCTGTTCCTCACCCCAGACAAATTTTGCTCCCTTTTTCCTAAGAATGTTTAGGGGTACAGACAATTCCGCCACCTTGGGAATAAACTTCCTATAAAAGCCAATCATGCCCAGAAATCTAGCAACTCCTTTAGCGTCTCGGGGAGGGGGAAAATCTCGTATTCCTTGAGTGCGTTCTGGATCAATACGTATCCCCTTAGCGGAAACTAGATGGCCTAGGAAAGAAATTTCCTCCCGCGCAAAAAGCACTTTCTCAGGATTGACGGTTAATCCAGCCTTCCTAAGTCTCTTTAAAACTTCCTCTAAGTGTTCCATATGCTCCTCCTAAGTCTCACTATAGACAAGAAGGTCATCCATATAATTGAATAGAAACTTGAATTTCAAATCATGGAAGATGGTATCAAGGAGACGTGTGAGTGCTTGTGCTCCAACAGCTAAGCCCATTGGTACCCTGGTATACTGAAATAAATTCCAAGGGACACAGAAACTGGTGATAGGCCTAGATTCTTTGGCCAAAGGGATCTGGTGATATGCCGAATTCAAATCGAATATGGTGAAATAGCGAGCCTTACTAAACCAATCAAAAGCACTATGCAAATCTGGAAGAGGCACAGAGTCTATTTCAATGCAGGCATTCACCTTTCGAAAATCTATCACCATTCTGGATTTCCCACCAGGCTTAGGCACAAGGAAAGCCGGAGAGGCATAGCACGATGTCGAAGGTTCAATGACTCCTTGCTTCAGTAACTCGTCCATCTTCTGTCTTAGTAATTCCATCTTTGGGGGAGCGAAACGATACGGGTGAGAACGGACAACCTTATTATCAGTCAAATGGATGGTATATTCGAGCACATTCGTTAATCCCAGCTTACTGATGAGGACATCAGGGTATTTATCACACAACATTGACAGAACTCTTTTCTTTTCATCTTCCAAATGACCAAATGGATCAGTTTTACGTTCCTTCTCTTCTTCGCAAACTATCTCCCGAGCTTGAGTAGCTTCATCTGCTGATCCGGTTAATTGCACCACAACACGACGATTAAAGGTGAAAAATCCTTTTTTCCCATTTAAATCAAGGATAAGGCCACAATGGGTTATAAAATCTGCACCCAGTATACAATCTACACCTAATTTCTCAGAGACCAGAAATTTCCAAGGCCAAGAAAATCCTTCAATCTTAATTCTGCAATTAACCACCAAATTTATGGGGAGAATTTCCCTAGATGCAGTCAGACATTGAAAGTTGGCAGCCTCAGTTGATCTGATTTGGTTTTCTTTCAACAATTTACTATACTGATCCCAAGATATCAAACTTCTAGCTGAGCCAGAATCGACAAGAGCACCACAACGAATCTAGCCAAAGTTAACCAGAATATAAGGGCATTTGGACTGTCGACTATTAATTCCCAACTGTGCTAGTTGTCCTACGAAATCATTTTGTTTGTATTTTCCGAGGCGTTTGCGAGGAGGGAAATTTTGCTTTACTTTGCCTCCTCGCCTATCCTGTTTTTTGGAGTAGGCCTACTGACTGGTTCTTGACTCCGAGAACGAGTTCTACTATCATTGGGAGGAGTTCTACAAAACTTCTGAACATGGCCTCGCCTTCCACATCGATAACAAGTATGAGCATTAAACTGTCTGTTAGCTTCTCTTGGAGGCTCCTTTTGCACAGCCATAACCTTCGGAGGGAAATCTCCACCCCGATTTCTAGCTTGGCTACCCTGGGCTCTAAGACTATCTGTATAAGCTGCATTCCTTGACACAATGCTCAACTCATCTAACTCCATGAATGATGTAGGTTTCTTTGAGAAAACCAGGCGAGTACGTTCCTCCCTAGTTAGGCCACCCAAGATAACATCCACGATCTCGGCTTCGCTCAAACCAACTCGCAGCAAACGGGCAACATGTTTTAAGTCAGCCGCAAAAGAGGCCAAACTCTCCCTAGGATCCTGTAGGCGATAGAATTTTTCTTGACGTAGCTGTTGTAACAACCTACCAGGGATAAAAAATTCAAGGACGCCTCGATGAAATTCCTTGAAAGATTTACCTGAATCTAAACAAGAAGTAACCTTTTCACTCAATGGAGTCCTGCAATAGGGATAAACTAACCTAAGCAAGGTATTATCGTTCATTCCAGGAAGCTCCTTCAACCTAAGCAGACAGCTCAAAAACTTGAGTAAAGAAGGGACTTCTAATCCATTTGTTATAGGAATCTGTTCTAACTCTTTTCCAATAGGATTGGGGAGTCGGTTATACTGAACAGATGGCAAGGCGACAGGTACTCTTTCGGCTTCTAAAGATTTCTAGACTACATTAACCGTCGAAACAACCTTTTCTGGACCTGACTCGGTTGAGACCTTGGATTGCTCCAAAAGCTGCTCAACTTTTGAATCAACAGATGACTCATTTGATAGAGGTGGTGGATCAGTGAACTGGGGAGCAACAGAGGAATTATTTCCTTTAGGTGGACCCATAATAACTTGAAGCGCCTCCCTAACCTGTTGCAGTAGCATCGAGACTGTGGCTTCATTCTTTTCTCCAACAGCCTCGACAGGATTAATTGCAACCAGGCGTCGCTCCAAATGTTCAAGCCGAGTCCTAAGACGCTGAACTGCATTTGAATTCCTATCCGCCGTATCACCTAAGTCGTTAAAAGTCAGAAATAACTCCTCGGCCAAATCACTACAAATTTCCCACTCCTGTCTAGCATCACCTTCCACCGGTACATTTGTAGGTTTATTCGCCTTCAATAATGCCCTAAGCTGTTTTCTCAAATCTGCAACTTTATCAGCAGGCGTTTCTCCTCTACAGGCAACTTCAAACCTTCCTTCTTCCTTCTTCCTTCTTCAACAAAAAATCTGGATTCAATGCACTCATTTTCCTAACAGTTTTTTCCACAAATAACCTTTACACTACAACAAATAATACGACAAATCTATTGACCAACACGACACCATGCCAGGGTTCCTACGCTAACCTAACCTCAAAACCTACGGGTTCACCTATCATAACCTGGCCTACATAAAATATTTTACCAACACAATATTAACACAACAAGGCAATAAATAATCTCAAACAATTAATTACACAAAACAATTAATACTAATTATCACAAAATAATCGTGGTTTGCCGTCCAGGAACAAATGTCTCACCGCAGAAATCCAAAAAGGCTAAGACCTGCTTAGACCTGAAATTTGCTTTCAAACCTCATAAAAACAGCAATTTAATTGTTTAATTGAAATTAATCACGCTCTGCTACCATTTGAAACATGTCTGGGTTACCATAACCAAAGTTTACCGTGAAACTTTAAAATAAAATATTGCTGCTTCTAAGTTGAGGTTTGAAGGCGACAAATTAAACACACAAGTTAATCAACAACTGAGGTTTATTATTATAAATATTAAATCATATTATAAATCACGATCAGTCTTAGTATAGTTCTACTTCATACATAACCATTGAAGAAAATGGCTAGCTAAATATACAGGCTTCTCAACTAATTTCTTTTTTGTACTCAAAATATTTCCAAGTTAGGCCTATAATTAAAATATAAAGTAAATCAGCCCATTTTAGAATTAATAAATTATCAAAGGGGGCATGAGATGAAATATTTATATAAACAAGGGACAAAATAAAATAATTGACAAATAAATACACAATAAAATAACAATAAAATATTAAACAACAATAGGACATTAATTTAACTTGAATTTAGCAAAGGGTAAACGGAAATATAACATTTAATAATTGTGGCAATCTACATGGCCCATAAGACATAATTTAGCGCTGGTGTGAGCCGAATTGGAATTTAGAACAAGTGCCGAAATATGTCTATAGACCAAAGATCTTTAATTAACCCTAACCTTAACCTACCATATCACAGATTAATACAAATATCATTTACATACTCTACACAAAATAAAATCACAACTCCAACGAGACCAAAGAGTCCAACGCATACTATGTATGCATGGAAACAGCATTAAAATAATTACTTCCATAGTAGGCCGTAGTTTCTGACATAATTTTATGGCTCGCAGCGGTAGAAAATTATTTAATGTTGAAAAAAAAATTATTGATTTTATACTGATTTTATGCTGTACTTGAATTTACTAAATTGACAAATTTAAAGGCCAGTGTTTAAAAATTGAAATTTAAAATTATTAAGAAAAAGGCTCGGTCTTGCTGATTAATCTTCCGGGCTGGTATTTCTTGCAGCAATAATAATATAAAAGAGTTGATAGCACCTGAGTAACCGGAAGCAGTAGGTGGCCTCAACGCAGCAGCCATGGGACGCAGCAGTTAGGAACATCAACCGTAGCTGGCGGTGAGGTTAGGTTGGTTCGGTCCGGGTAGCTACGAGCCATTGGTGAAACCCCCGTAGGTGTCAGCCACTGAAGTTGGACGAGGCTTCACATCTTAAGTCGGTCAGTCAGGAGGTCAGGAAGACAGGAACACAGGAACCCTTTAAACAATGCACAGAACTTCTAAAAATATGTCCCAACCAAGTTATAATATGATCAAGCTTGTTTTTGAAACACCTAACCTCTCTGATTATTTGACCTTTTATTAAAGACCGGGGATTTCAGTTACTGCTCACTTCTCAAGATGACATTTTACTAGCCTACTGAGAGCACAAAATATTTAAAATATTTGCAGTAGGAACTCAGTCCTAGTTGACAGCAATTGCCATTACTGCTAGCCTTTACACAATCATATGATTTGGCATCTAAATCGACTTTATGTCATCAAATACACAATAGCCTATAAATACATAAAATTAAATATAGTTCTTTGATTTTACTTTTTTGGAACGGATATGTAATGCCATACTCAAAAGTCAGGCTAGGCCTAGTCCGTGGATTTCTGGAATTACTCAATACTACTATAAAAAATCATTTAAAAGGACAACAAACTACTAAACAGTGAATAAATACTCAGTAAATAACACTTTAAAACTTAACCTAAAATACTTAGAGCACATGTGTTCCTGGCGGTGACAGGACATGAAACTTTCATGTCCCGACACAAAACTAACATGATTTTACGCTTATGTACAACAACTGAAATAATAGCAAAGATACAAAATTAACACTGGACACACTTGAGAAATTAGAAATTTACATTTAATTTAAACAAAAGACATGAGAAATATAGATTTATCGATCTAAATCTGGTCTGCTGGAAGACGCCAAGCAGGCTGTGCAACGAGGGAGCTCCTACAGCGGAACAAAATTATTGTATTTTTCCCTCCATTAGAAAATTTACCTGGCATTTGGTGTCTTAATAATTTAATGCTCCATGACGCTGGTGTTGTCTTCTCTCTTCAAAATTTCATTAACTTGCACAAACATTGCTTCTTGGACGACAACACAAACAGGCACAGCGAAAGGAGAGTGAGGCTTCGGCGGGTGCCGTTTATATACCCGCCGGAAAGTTCTGGACGGTTCCACAAACGAGACAGTAGTACAGTGCAACTATACGGGCGGCCAACTGTCGTCTGAGCCGTGAGCAAAAATGCTCACACGGCTCAACAGTTGACATATCGTATTTCTTGACATATCTTGATATGTCAAGAAATACGAAAGATAATAGAATTTGTTTTGGATTCAATCAATCTGGTCACGAAAACATCTGGGGAAACGTTCAGTCGGTAAAATGTACTAGCCCATACTTGCGGCAAAGTAATGAAATGTGGAGTTAGCCGTATTGTCCACTGGAAAAATTGAAATTTGCAACCAGACCATGTTATTATCTCAATCTGAAAAAAGGAAAATAGGTTAATTCGACTTCTGAACGCCCAAATTCACAAACTGGTCTAATTATCAGGTCGGTCACATGAACGCAGAACTAAATAGTGCGGACGTTAATCCCCACTAGGGAATACTGCGTCACGAGCTATCGCTCATAAGGAAGTGCAGGACATTTTTATAGGCCTGCTTTGTTTATTTCTCAAAGGTTCTATTGTTTCAAAATTGGTAAGCTTTCTCATGGTTGCAATCTGAACTGGACACTCCAAATTTTATCCAAATTTTTAAGTTTATGAGAAAATTTGTTCTACCATTAAGATATACCTGTGATAAGTTTATGAGAACGTTCTTTTTTCTGGCAGTAAGATATAATATATGTAAGGTTCATAAAACAACAGGTCTAGCAATGTGTATGAAACTGTTCACTATTGGATATGTTCTTTATAATTCTTACTTTATTAAATAACTCTCTGATCAACATGATTTCACCAGACGAAAAACCTTATTGGATTCAGAATTTTGTGTTTAATTAGTGTTTCATACTTCATAAGGTTGTCATGGCCACTTCATAGGATTCGCTATGGTTTAACATTGAAACTTTGAAACTTTGAAGTACCGTTGGGCGTAACCCTGAGGAAAATTTTTAAATTCCGTTCTTAGCGGATGCCTACGCCCAGATATGTTCGTCCATAGTTTCATTGTTGTGTGCTGAATTAGTTTGGCTGTGCGATGACAGGTTAGTGGCGATGAGACAGGATACGAATACAATTTATATGAGTTGAAACAAACTATATTCATTGGCCTCGGCTTACTTGGTTTTATTTCTCAAAGTGTCTATTATTTGAAGCCTCACAAATGGACACTCCAAATTTTTATCCCAATTTTTAAGTTTATGAAAACTCTCTTCCCTGAAGGTAAGGAATATGTCCGTCATAAGGAACAAAAGTATAAATATCTCGGGTATATTTTACAATTATTATTAAATCACATTTACTTTCAGATTATTATATTTGAAAAACATTAATAATTATAAAAAACAATATTACTAGAAATTTTTTATTGAACTAGTAATTAATTAAGTTTTTCACATTTCCAAAACTAATTTAAATTTATTAGGTAAATAATTAAGTACAATTATTTTAATAATATATTTATTATTCCTTTTTGTCTTCCTCATTAGCTGCGCTACACTTTTATCAAAAAGTAATCAGTGACGCTTGTTTACTTAAATAATTAATTTTCCTTATTATGTGACTAATCAGATTGTTATCACCTATTACAGAGGATATATAAACGAAACATTTTTTAATAAAATCATAACTACAAGCTTCACCAGCTCTACGATCCTAATCTTGAACTACTTCAAAGGTAATGATTTAATTTTTTAAGGTTTTACATTTTTTTATTTATTTTATTAATTGTTCAAACTAAACTAAAAATAATTTAATTTAATTCAATGTTTATTGAACATTCAATAGCATCTTACAGTATGTCTGTCCCATTTAGAGGCAGTAATGACACTGTTAATCAACATGATTGAAATTAAAAACGATTAAGAGTGTTGACTTAGAATTAGAAAAAAGTTGACCTTTCTTTTTTCTTTCCAAGTGCAGTTGACTAAGGGGTGCGATAGGAATGTGCCAATAGGATAGGGGGCGTGTTTGGTAAGCATTCTCATGGTCGTAATCTGAACGGGACACTCCTAATTTTTTCTCAATTTTTAAGTTTATGAAAAGATTTGCTCTACCATTAAGATATAGCAATGATAAGTTTATGAGAAGTTTTTTTTTTCTGGCAGTAAGATATAATATATGTTAGGTTCATAAAACAAAAGGTATAAAAATGCGTATACTTATGTTCACTCTTGGATAAGTTCTTTACATTTATTACTTTATGAAATGACTGGTTCCACCCGACTTTATGATCAACCTGGTTTCACCCGAGGAAAAACAGAAATAACTTCCTTGGATTCAGGATTTGATGTTTGATTCAATCTGTCATACTTTATAAGGTTGTCATGAAAACTTCATAGGATTCGCTGTGAAACATTAAAATTGAATTTTTGAAGTACCACAGGGCATATCCCTGGGGAAAATGTTAAATTTCCGTTCTTAGCGGATGCCTACGCCCAGAGAGGATCGTCAATGCTTTCAATGTTCTGTTGTGAAGTAGTTTGGCAGTGCGATGACTCTGGATACCGAGTGATATGAATTGAAACAAACTATATTCATTGGCCTCGGCTTTCTTGGTTTATGTCTCAAAGAGTCTATTGTTTGAAGCCTTCCAAATGGACACTCCAAATTTTTATCCCGATTTTTACGTTTATGGAAAAGCTTTCCCTGGCGGTAAGGAATATGTCAGGAATAAGAAACAAAAGTATGAAAATCTCGGGTACTTTTTACAATTATTACATTATCACATTTACTTTCAGATTATTATATTTCAAAAACATTAATAATTATAGAAAACAATTATTACTTGAAAGTTTTTATTGAACTAATAAACAAGTTTTTCTAATTTCCAAAACTAATTTAAATTTATAAGTTAAATAATTAAATACAATAATTTTAATAATTTCATTTAACATTCCTTTTTTGTCTTCCTTATCAGCTGCAATGGAGTTTTACCAAAAAGGAATCAGTGACGCTTATTGACTTAAAAAAAATAATTTTCCTTAATAGGTAACTCTTCAGATTGTTTTCACAGAGTATATATAAACGAAACATTTATTGATAAAACCATAACTACAACCTTCACCAGCTCTAACATCCTGATATAGATCTACTTTAAAGGTAAGGATTTAGTTTTTTAAGGTTTTCAGTTTTGTTTATTTATTTTATTTATTGCTCAAAACAAACTTAAATTAATTTAATTTAATGTTTTTTGAACATTCAATAACATCTTAAAGTTTTGCTGACCCATTCAGAGGCAGTAATGATCATGTTAATCAACAATGTATTTAAATTAAAACGGCTTAAGGGTATTGACTGAGAATTAGGAAAAAGTATGCTTTTCTTTTTTATTTCCCAGTGCAGTTGGACTAAGGGGTGCGATAGGAACTTGCCAGTAGGATGCATTTGTGTGATGCGTGTTGCCTGTCATATTATGCAGGCGCAAAGTTTAATTTCATAGTACAAGTCCATAGAGGAAAGTTAAAAATGAAGTTGTCATTATTTGGACTTTGGAAGGCATTGACAGTCCTTAAAAGAGTTTTCTAAGCTGTAATATTCCTAAAATAGTTTTTCTAAAACGATTTCTAAAATAGTTTTCTAGCTGAAATGGAAAATTAATTTTAGTTATAAAATTTGTTTCTTACGTTATGTAAAATAATAGTTATAACAATCCCCCAAAATGTAAGCTCTGTAAATAAACTGGTTTTCCCCGTACATTTTTCCCAACATTATATTTTGGGCCTAATTTTGGAGCTTTGAACCTGACATTGTCTCAACACAGATAACAAACTGAGACAAAAAATTGAAAACTCATTTTCAATGAGATATATTTAAGAGTAAGCTATGGACACTCATGGTCTTAAACTTTATAAACGTCACACAAAAGGCAAAACGCCTAGGCCTTGATATCTAACTCTCAACTAGAAATACATGCTTTAAGCAAACCTGCTTCACATAAAACATTTCAAGCAGTTGGCTAGCCGACTATTTCAATACTAAGAATTACTTGAAGGGAACTATTTCTTTGGCGATGGTTCTATATTGCTATTTAAGCGATTGATAATTGTCAAACTTATGTTAAGAGGAATACTATTTCCTATCATTTTCTGAAAAATTAATTATAAGATTAGGATTATACTGTCAGACACTGTCTGTTACAACCTTTAAGGAGAATACTGCTTAAGTCACTAAAGGAAATATACTTTGGTACTATCCATTATAAAAAACATTTAGATTAATGGGGTACTAAACAAATTGAAAATCAATTATTTCAGTGAGCATCTATTAAATAGTATATTACGTTACTAGACGAGGAAGTACTGTTTTGCCGGACGAGCATGATAGTTCCCGCGCGAGCGAAAGCGAGTGCAGGATTTTCATGCGGGTACGGAAAAACATCCCGGCTGTTTAACATACGATATTTTTCATCATACTACGCAAAAAACATTTTTTCAATCATAATGTAGTCCTTGCATAATCATACGTTTCTCAAACCTCCAAACCTAACCTATAACAAACAGAACAAACATTTGCTACAGAAGCAGTGCTGCCACTACATTCCTCTAAAAAGTAATCAATAAACAAGCATTAAACGTCGGTTTGCTGCAAATCAGCTGATTGTTTACTTCCGTTTTATCCGGCCTAGGTCGGATAAATGTTTTTCCGGCCTAGGACGCCAATGGGTAACTTTCGAGCCAACAAAAAGGAACTAAAAACAGATGTTTCTGTGTCAGTATGATTGAAAGAGTATATATTTATTGGGAAGTATTAACCCACATGCTATAATTTTTGGGGATGAAAACGGGTTTTCTACTCTTTTTGAGAAAATAAAATGAATTATCTTAAACCACATACTGATTCTGGTTTTTTTTATGAGACATCAATGAGAAGTCAATGTTTTAAGGCAGTTTAACGACGAGTCGGACTTTGATAGCAAGCAGTAGGAGGCATAAAGGTTGCAAGCTCTTCCTCACAGCGGATATATAACATTGTTTGCCTGTTTTATGTAAAGTGCCAGTGAAACACACACTCAATGTAATGTTCTAGATGTCCTTTTCATCTGCTTGTGTCGCCGTGGTGGCGTTCTTGCTGGTGTCAGTCTTCGCTGATGAGGTAAATAGTAAATTTACAAAAGGTTTATCGATTTTCCAAAGCAAATTTAATTTTCAAATTTTTGCTATCAACCTTTTTAAGAAACAAGAAGCTTATTTTGCTTTAAAAATTATGATTCTTATCAACCTAGTAGATCAACCTAGTTGTCAATTAGTAGATAAATCGTTACTATTTTATATTGCACACTTTTATAACCCACATTTTTGACTTTTTAAAGGCCGGTCGAAAATAAATAAAAATATATTATTAAAGTTTAAAAGTTTGAAATAGGATTCGAGCTTTAGTTTGGAATTACTTGGTGTAACTATTTTTTCATAGAATTGTTTTACTAAACCAATTCATCATAAAAATAGCTCAAGATCAATAAAACCAACTACGTGTGTTGAAAGATTTAACTCTAAAATATTTTATATTCTATTCGAATACATTGTAACATCAAACATTCTTTTTAAAAATATTATGAATTTTATTATATTTATTATAGTTGGAATTTCAAAGTGTAACTAATGCTTTTCATTTCATAGGCATGCGCAATTATTTTTATTAACATGTCATTTTAATATATAAACTTCTTTGAATATAAAAAGACTGACACATAAATTATAGTCTAAACATTACCAAATTCCTGAGCTAAAAACGTTTCTTACTACATAAATTTTCTGTCAGGAGCTTTAAGAATCACCCAAAACATCTTATATTACAACAGTTTATATAAATATTAACCATATGTTAATATTTAAAGGTAGCTTAAATTTAAAACTTTTAACACTATCATTAGTTATCATATATTCGTTCAAACTTTGATCTCTTTAGTATCCTGGTCTTCGCAATAGATACTATCCAGCTGACGGCAAAACTTTGAACGACGAATCCAACAACACTACCTCATCCTCGTAGAAGAGGCTGCACCCCAGAACTCATCAAAGCAACAAGTTTGTTTTAATGTAGAATGTAATAAACCAGCCGTTCTCATATCAAATATTATTTACTAACCTAAATCTACATTTTTATCTACACAGCCAGTCTTTTATTAAGTGAAAACTGAAATGATTTTCAAATGGTTTATAAGAGATATGCGTCATTTTATAATCTGAAGATAACCGACATAAAACAGTAATTCATTAGAAACTACTTAGAAAAATACCCCCGTCGCAGCAGACCTGCGTATTCAGTTAATTTCCATTGGATTTATTTTTTATATGTGAGCATTTAACATGTGTAAAAAAAAGTTTGAATATGTTTTGTAAATAATATATTAAATCTTACATTTAATCATCCATGAGCATTGAACATGAAGAAAATTTACAGGGGGATCACATTGGTTTTTATTAGTAACATGTACAATTTTTGTATTTTATGTAATTCTAAGACTTATAGTTTTTAATAAATTTTGTTATAGTATATGAATGTTAGGAAACATAAAATCAATGAATTCAAAACACTGGAAAAACAATAGTACATTTCATTACAAGGACCTAAAGTGACGCTTTTCGTACAAGGTCAAGTTTTACCAAGTAAAAAATGACCGAGTAACAAAAAGCAGCTTTAGGTCCGAGTGATGAACTATATTTTTCGTTATATTGCTCAATACAATACGTAAACTACTTAAGAAAACCAAAATGGTACAGCTTGTTTACCTTTAAAGATGCCTTCAAAAGATGCCACCGTCTTGTTCTTGCTATTTGAAGCAATCAGCTGATTGTCTGTTTCACTTGTGTTAGGGTGGACTGACAACAATGAACAACTATCGACGTATCGAACTCATGCAAGAATCGATTGGTGAAATGAGCGAGTTTCACAAACTGATTAAACTGACAACAATGAATGTTTCGATAATAACGATGAATGTTTCGATTATTTGTAATCGAATGAATATTGTTCGATTATTACGACGTACTCGGCACTTTTTGACTTTTATAGTCCTAGGACTATAAAGAGTCAGCTAGTATCGAGTACATCAGCTTTTAATTCCTAGGAATAGAAATAGTGTATTTAGGTCCGGAAAATATGCATTAAAAACATCTGTTTTTGAAGCAGTATAACGAAAATAATGTAATCTCGAGAACAAATTAAATTCAATCATATGGTTAGTTTTATAAATAAAACATCCCTATTAATTGCAGCAGACCTGAATCTCCAGCCAATTAAAAAAAAAAAACATTCTTTAATTCCTCAGAATTTTAAACATACCAAATATTATGCTACATTTTCAGGAAGTTTAGACAAAGACACCCCCCCACCCCAAATGCACATAGTTTCTTCACAAAACTTAAAAATAATTTGTATTTTTAAAATAGCATATATTTTATGCAAAATCATGATCAATGAACTCTAACCATCTAAAATAAAGACAAATAATTTAATCACCCGAATTTTCAAATATAATCATATGTTCAGAGTTTAATTTTCCAATTACCCTACGTTATGGTGAATGTAATGATTTAGGGTAATTACTATACGCATCTTTTCGGGATATTCCCCTAAAAACAGGGTGATCATAACTTTGTGAGGGTAAAATTAAAAATTATACTAGACAACGTACTGTGTTTAGCATATGCAAAATCTAAGCAACGGTTTGACGTAGAATAGTAATTCGAAATGCTAAATTGTTTATTTTTTAAGCTGAACCCAATTTTGTCCAAGAAATTCACATAACATTAATAAAAAGGTATTACATTTTAATAATAAACTTTATTTCGTTAAAAAAATCCTCCTTAAAGTTAGCCAATTGTGCTGATTTTCGAACTCGACGAAAATAAATGTAACTCTTCACGTATGTGGCAAATTTCATCGCAATCTGGCCTTTTTTACGAAAGTTATAGTGCCTACGGACAGGTATATACAGGGTGTCTCGCCTAAGGTGTCTCAAATGGATTGCGGACGAACTAGTAGTCCTACATAGATGAAACAAAATCATTCCCCACTAAATCGACCGCAAGGAACAACATTAATATATTTTTATGCTTTTTAAAATACAGAGCGTTCCAAAAATCGGGGGTCATGGGTTCGAATCTCAGAATTTTTAAACGTAAACATATGCCATGTTATGTATAGTTTTAAAGCTCTAAGTAAGACAAAGAGTTTGGTGAAAACAGAATTCACTTATCTTTTTCATTTCAAAATGACGGCCATTTTTGTGAAAAATATTGGTATTTACGGAATACCCTGTATCTCGAGAACTACAAAACATATTTTTGGTCTGTTTAAAAATTATTAATCCTCGTAAACTCAGCTTTAATTCAATATACGACATGCCAACATTTAGAAAATAAAAGTTTTTGACAGTACATTATATTTTGTTTTAATGTTGGTAGCCCTGAAAGTCAAAACATTTAATGGCAGAATATGTCAAATAGCACATTATTTTACAAATAGCACATTTATTAAGTCTTGAAATGGCCAACAACTTTTCAAATCACACCTAGCTGCTATCTTCGGTGGTTTTGTAGTTATAAGCAAAAAACTCCATTTTACCGTATTAAGCCCATGTTAAAAGTGTAGTCTTCAGGGCATTTAAATATGCATTAATTAAACTTAAGTACTGCACATTTAACATAGGCGGTCCTGGGAAACAGCCGGGAAACAGCCCCCTAGGGATCTCTGTTAAACAAGGATTTAACCTAACTTAATTGAAGGTCGAAATTAAATAATGGATATAAAAACAAATAATAACTATTTAAAATCAACATGTAAAAATATAAAAATCCAAATGACAGCCCTTGTCAGTGATTTTAATAATTTTTTAACAACTATTATATATCGCCTATAGAATGAATAACAGTATAGCCTGTCACGATATGTCGTGAATGGTGGCGTCCAATAGCCACCTCGGAAAATAGAGAGTGGCCAAATCATAATATTTACACAAAAATCCCCAACGTTCCTTCTTTGAAAGTATTGGAATTGATACAGACATGAACTAAAAAAACATGTATGTTACAAAATTGTAAAATGATAAAATTAAAAATTCAGGTTTATAAGAGTAAACTAGAAATCGCCTGCTAGTCAAAATCAAACCAGAAAATATTTTTACTGTAGCTATATATGAACTGGCAACCCTGAAATATAACCGTGCAGGGCTTGGCCCGACAAGTTCTAAAATACAATGAGAGTAACATTACATTCTCACGTACTCAATAAAATAGAAGCTGAGAATGATTGGAAATAGATTTTACATTATTGGGTTTATCATTGATTACTTATCATTTTATAAGAATTAAAGCACATAAATAATCATATCTGGTTGAGGAAGGTTACAAAGGTTCTCGTTATCTGCACAGAAGAAAACAGAGCAGGGTGGTGATCTGCCGGGGTGGCTACTTGACGCGTCCGTGTGAGGTGGCGGTCTGTCGTGTACGCCAACGACTACCCGCCACCTCGGGCTAGAAAGTTGGCGACTTGACGGGGTGACACCTTGACGGCATTGATTTTTATGAGATAGCGATCACATAAAAATGGTGATCGCTCTGATATTTTTATGAGATAGCGATCTGACGCTACGGCTTGGACGCAACTTGACGGGGTGGCACCTAGACGTCCACCCAATGGCTATCGAAAACGACCTTTAAGACAACCAAATTATTTTTTGACACTTTCTCATGTTTTTAAGATTGGTACGATGCAACTAGTCATAGTAGGCCTAATAATGATGTGGTGGTCGGTTTGATGGATCAAATAGCTGGTCAGTAAAGGAACATTGGGATGAATTAACCTCTTCATGAATGCTATATGAAGTATCATTTTAAAGACCTTTCAACAACATTTTCATATTCAGTAGGTTCAAGTTTATTAAGTGTAAACATTCTTGTTATAATGTATGAGTTAATGGAAAAAATTAATAGCTGGCAACAAAACTGTCTTATATGCAAACTAGCTTCAATGCCTGTTGTGGTTAAATACAACGGTCTCTAGATAAATAGTACATAGTATATGGGGTTTTCTTGTTAAATGCCAGAAAGATAATTAGATTTTTTCAAAAATAAAATTGTTTTGAAAGAAAAGATCAGATGATCAGCTGTTACTGTCTTTCCTTTAGAAAAAAAATTTTTTTTAAACTTTTCCACCATAAATCTTATAAAAGTTAAATTATCACAATTATTTGTAAATCTACAGGGAGAAAGCTTTCCAACGACCGCATATTAAACTCTCTCTGGTAGAACTGTAGATTCAGTTGTACAAGGTTTTGCAAAAAATCTTTATAGCTCAGTATTTTCTCACCACTCTAAATTCGGAGGTTGTTTTTGCAAATAACTTTAAAATGGTGAAGAAATCGACCAAAGTGGAAAGTAATATTCTGAAAGAGAATAAAATTTCCCAAAATACATCGAAATTAATTTCTTGAAAATACTGATAACTGGCAGCCAAAACTTGGCTACAAAGGAACTTAAGACCCCTGTCTTTAGGTATTTTTTATAGGAAGCATGTGGGTATTTACAAATTTTCTCCATAAATCTTGAAAAAATCAAATTTTTTTATTATTTGCAAAACTATAAGAAGAAAGTTTCGTATAGAACTGTAGATTTAGTTGTAAAAATTTAAAACATATCTCTAACACAATATTTTCTTACTACCTACTAATTCTGAGGTTGCTTAGCTTTTTTGCAAATAACTTTTAAACTGTGAAGAAATCGCCTAAAGTGGAAGGTAATATTCTGAAAGAGAATAAAATTTCCTACAATTTGGTACTATGCATTTCTTGAAAATACTGATGATGGACAGCCAAAACCTGGCTACAAAAAGAAACTTTTAAAAAACTGTTTTTTATCTATTTCTTATAGAAATTGTGTTGTTACGTTTTCACCATAAATATTTAAACAAATCTAAATTTCATAATTATTTGCAAATCTACATGGATGGAGCTTTCCAACTACCTGTTAATTATTAAAATCTGTTCAGTAGAACTCTAGATTTAGTTGTACAAAGTTTAACAAAAATATTTCTTATTCAGTATTTTCTCACCACTATAAATTCGGAGGTTGCTTAGGTTTTTTGCAAATACCTTTTAAATAGTGCAGAAATCGGCTAAAGTGGAAGGTGATATTCTGAAAGAGAATTAAATTTCCTACAATTTGGTACTATGCATTTCTTGGAAATACTGAAATGCATAGGCAGCCAAAACCTGGCTATAAAAAGAAACTTAAAAAGTGTTTTTTTAAATATATTTCTTATAGAAAATTTGTGTTACGTTCCCACCATAAATCTTTTAAGAAATCTAACTTTCATAATTATTTGCAAATTTACATGGATGGAGCTTTCCAACGACCTATTAATTATTAAAATCCGTCCGGTAGAACTCTAGATTTAGTTGTACAAAGTTTAACAAAAATATCTCTAATTCAGTATTTTCTCACCACTATAAATTCGAGGTTGCTTAGGCTTTTTGCAAATACCTTTTAAATGGTGCATAAATCGGCTAAAGTGGAAGGTGATATTCTGAAAGAGAATTAAATTTCCTACCAATGACTAATATGCATTTCTTAAAAATACTCAATAAAGCCAACCAAAATTTACTTAAAGTAATATAAAACATTATCAATACAATGTTTTAATACGTTACTTCGATCTAACGAACAATAATCCTGTTTATTCCTGTTTAGCTAACAAATTATGCATTCTTTCTTAAAAACATTAAGGCTTGGGTGTAAAATAAATTCTGATGATTCTGTTTGTTGAATTCCACAATCGGCACTATTACTTGTTAAGTTGCGCATCTTCTACAGGCGAAACAATTTAAGCTTTTGGAAAAAGTTAAACACCTATATTTTTTATTGATATCACTGGCGTAATGAAGTATTTCTACGGTAGGTAACTAACAAATCTCCTAACGGGAAATTGACCTTAGTCAATCCCCAGGTTCCTTAGTGCTATTTAAGTTTTATTTTAGATTTAAGTTTTTTCTGACATTGAAATATTAAAATTTAGGCTAAAGATCAAAATATTACCTCGTAAACTAAAATTTGAGTTGCTCGATTTTGCCATCTATCTTTTACATGTAGCAATTTAAAATTTTTACTAAATTATTTTGTGCGCTAGGTTGTTTACAGGTATTGTAGGTTTTCTTGCTCTAAGGGAGAAAGTATGTGTCATTTAGCTGATACCGTTTATTAAACTATTTGTACATTTGGTCGACTTACCACATTGATTAATTATGTCAGCCGATCTGGATGAAATTCGGTAATGACGAGTAGTAGTGATTATTATAACACGTTAAAAACAGCCTAATCGGCTGTTCACAGAAATACGTTAAGTATTAAAAACAATTTTATAAACATTTTTATTTTTTATGATTTTTTTTTGCAACGATTACTTGATCCTATACTCTTATATGAGCTGTGCTATCTTGTTTGTATACTTGCTTGTTTTGTTGCTTGTTGGCTTGCCCAATCATTTCAAAATCGGCTATGAGTATTTCCATAAAAGTCTAGAAACAAGTAATTTTTTATTTCAAACTTGTTCTATACAGAGTACTTGGTCAGAGGAAATCTAGTAACTTAATCTAATTAATTTTTAAGACGTAAAATCTTTTCATTGGCCTTATGAGTTTCCATGATAGCAATGAAATAATCTAGGATAGTGTAAACAAACAAAGTAATCAAGCAATCTGTTTGTAACCTACAGCTATGTTGAAAAATACAGCTTTTGGGATAAAGATTACAAGGAGAAATAAAGAAGAGTACTTTAAGAAAAATACTATCAAATTATTTTATAGTAACTGGATGAACTGGTAAATATAATATAACCGAGCAAGGCTCGGTCCACCAGGTACATGAATAAATTATTTTAGCAAATTGTTATGGAATTTTACCTTTTACCTTCAGATTATTATATCTAAAAAACATAAATGATTACATATGAAAATTTAATATTTGAAAGTTTTTATTGATTTATAAATTAAGTGTTTTTTCATTTCCAAAATTAAACGTAGTAAATTAGTATAGTAATTAATAGATCTATTTTAATTATTTGATTTTACTATCACTCCTTTTCGTATTTTTCATTAGCTACGCTACCTTTTTATCAAAAAGTAATCAGGGACGCTTATTAACCTATATAATTAATTATTTCATTTTACTATTACTCCTTTTCGTATTTTTCATTAGATACGCTACCTTTTTAACAAAAAGTAATCAGGGACGCTTATTAACCTATATAATTAATTTTCATAGTTATATGGCTAATCAGATTGTTATCAGCTATTATAGAGGATATATAAACGAAAATGTTTTCAATAAAATTATAACTACAACCTCCACCAGCTACAGCATCCTGATCTGAACCTACTTCAATGGTAAATATGAATTTTTTTAAGGGTTTAATTTTGTTTTATTGTGTTATTAATTATTGAAATTAAACTTAAGTGCATTTGATTATTTTGGGAAACAAGTTTATTGAACATTTAATTGAATTTTGACGGTTTGCTAACCCACTTAAATTAATTAACTATACTGTTCATCAACAATATAATTTACATTCAAATAGCTTAAGAGGGTTAGACTGAGAATTAGAAACAAGTTGTTTTTCTTTCTCAGTGCATGTGACTGAGAGGTGCGATAGGAGCGTGTCAGTGGTAAGCAACTCTGTTATGCGGGTTGCGAAGTCACATTATACAGGCGCAAAGTTCAATTTCTTGATACAACTCCACAGGGAAAAGGTAAAATATTAAGTTGTCGTTTGTAGGGCATTATAATGCATTGACAGTCCTTAAAGTAGTTTTATGAGTCGTATAATTGCTTACTAAATCCGTATCATAATGTGATGGTAAAATTATCAGCTGATTATAATTTTATGTAGGTAGTACAACCTGAATTGCGTTTTGAAACACAAGGCCTATGGAAATTTCACGATGAAATGTGAATGTAGAATTGAGTATAGCTTAACAGGTAATAAATAATGAGTTACAATGATTTTAGTAATTTTAATTCAAACATTAGTACAAAAATAATAAAACTTCATAAAATTCGTTTTTTGAGGTTTATAGTAAACCAAATCTTCTTTGGTTTTTTTCTTTTGTACATAGGAAGCTCTCCCTAACAGCGGACATGCAGCATTAAAAAGTTGTTTTATATAAATTATCCATGAAACACAAAGTCAATGCTGTGTTCCAGATGTCATTTTCATCTGCTCTTCTCGTGGCTGTGGCCTTCGTGCTGATGTCATTCTCCGCTGAAGCCAAGGTAAAGTGTGCTTCTATCAACCTCCTTCACTTTCTATATAACAAGCTGTTGTAACCATGTTTGTATAGGTAAGTAGATATTAGGGAAAAATTAAAAATAGCTCCTGAGGAGACAAAATGAATAACACTAAAATCAAAATATTTACTATGAAATACATACAAAAAAACCAAACAAAAAGTATCCAAAAGAATCTAAAAGAAAATTACTTTGAGGTTTTGTGTGTATTTCCCAATTAGTTTAGTGTCAACAGGAAGGCCAAGTTATTTTAAGTTATCAGTTTCATCTACAGCAGCACATTTCGCAGTTCAACAAGCATTTTTCTCGAGACAACATTTATATCTAATACAATAAGAAAAAATTATTATTTTATTGAAACTAAAGTTAATATATTTAGTTTTTTCTGGGCTCAGCAATAAATTGTTAACGGTAAACCACCATTGGAGAGCTTCAAGATCTTTTCACATAGCCCTTTTAACTAAATCCTAGGTATTTTCTAAATAGCAAAGTGCTGTATCATCACCTAAAGGAGCAAACTTTCCATGAACATTTCCATGAAAAAGATCTCTATATATTTTATAAATAGAATCTCCCCTAATGATGAACCTTGGTGAACCCCAGTTTTAGTATTTACAGTTTCATTCATTGTTAAATTGATTTGTACGCATTGTTTCTTACTTAATAAATAACTTTGAAACCAGTTGTGTGCGACCCCCCTAACCTCATTTTTATATACTTTTTAAAGCAATATTTTATGGTTCACAGTGTCGGAAGCTTTTCTGATGTCTAGAAATAACCCACTTACACCTTAACTTTCATTTAACCCCTCATAAACATCAGGCAAAGAATTTATAAGTACATTCAGTATTCAGTATTCCGGTTTTTATTATCATCATTACCTGGTGGACCAGGCCTTGCTCGGTGTAATTTCAAGTTTTCCAGTTAATCAAAACTCTATAAGACATTTCAATGTTATAATTTGTATAGATTAAATGTTCTTTACTCCATGCAAAATCTGTCCGACACGCTGTGTTTTTTTAGATGGGTGTAGAGTTTATAAACAGCAATGAAACCTTATTTATATTTCGTTGCTAGCATGGCAACTCGTAAGGCTCAATGGTAACCTTTTTTACTTTAAAATTAATTTTATTACGTCATCAGATTTTATCTGCCCAAGGAACCTATATGAAAATTGATTTTGGGTTAGAAATCAATTATTTTCTCAAAGAAATCCTCGGAGACGTTTTTCTAAAATTGTGCAAGCAAGCAAGCAAACAGAATTAAATTGCTCTTATAAGAATATAGGATGAATTTCATAATAATGAATTAATGTTCCAAGATTTAGAAGGCCTGTTAAATAATTTTTTATATTTTACTGAAAAAATACCTTAGCAACAAATTTATATTAGATTATAGTTCCTAAAATGTGTTCAGTGGTTAAGTTGCTCCTTCTTCAACTTTTAAGAACACCACCGTTATATTCTTTTAATACGCTCTTGCAACATATGACATATTTGACTTATGTTTTAATATTCACTTTTTATATATCTTCTTTTAACTTATAACTAGTTTTCCAATAATTTCAAATCTCTTGTTTGTTTAGGAGGAGCGTCTTCGCGACAAATACTTCATCGGGTAAGTAGAGGCCGCATCCCAGGACACATCTAAGCAACCTGTTTGTTGAACCAAAAATGAAATAAATCATCTTTGAAAGAATATTTCTATATTTTTTCTCCCAAAATCTTGATTTTGACCTCCGTAACCAGGCGTTATTTTTAAGACTTAGAATTCAAATAATGTTTAATGAGCTATGCGGGATCTGCTCTATTTTATAAACAGAAGACAGCCAATATAAAACCACAATGGATGAGGGGGTTTAAAATTGAGTTTAAATTAAAACCTAATTTTTAAAATTGTATCACGTCTTAATAGCAAACTACGCCATCCTGCAAATAAATGTGGAGCTGTGGAACTTTGTGGTTGACGGTCTTCTTCAAGAGCTCTCCTACCAAGGTTAATTTGCCCAGGGATATGCTGATAACATTGTCCTCCTGGTGCAAGTAAAATTCACTGGCACAGTTGCTGACGTCATGAATGTCAAGTTCAGACACGTACTTGGATAGTGTCTTAGGGAGGGTCTCAACATCAATCCCTCTAAGACAGTGGTGGTCCCATTCACCAGGAAACGAACCTAGAGTCTCTTTCTAGGCTTACGCTGGGAGGCACCAAGTTGGGAGCTTCCCCTGGTTTCCCCGTCAAATAAAATACATACATCTTAAAATGGAAAATTAACCTTAAAAAATAAAATAATATAATCAATCGACGCTAAGTGCTTTTGGAAAAGTTTTGAAATCTTACCTTTGACGTAGACCTAGATTTGGATGTTTGTGCTGGTGGAATGATAATTATGGTCTTATCGACAAATCTTCCCCCTGTATACCCTCAAAATGATTGGTAACGGTCCATCGGTCATGCCAAAGGAAGATTAATAACTCCAATAAACAGAAGGAAGGAAAAAAGGTTTAGTTTATTATTTTGTGATAAAACGATCTCGCAGATGATAAAATTTAAAAATAAGAGTTAAATTGATTTCAAATTGGTAAAATAATGAAACCAATACTAATAAGTTAATTAATTGGATTTCGGCAATGAAAGAACACTTGAAGTTCAAACAAATGAAAGTTGAACAAATGAAGTTCAAACTGTATATTTATGTGAATTTCAATCAATAATTATTTTTTTTTAATTATCATACTCTAAAGATAAAAATAATAACTCTATTGTACGGTGCTAAATAATTAGATTAATGAAAAAAATTATCAATTCAAAATTCCTCTGGTAATAGTAAATTTTACTACTAGTAAAAAAAAGTCGGCAAGATCATTTTGCGGGCAAGATAATTTTTTACCTGTAAGGCGTAAGCCAATCGTGTAAACCACTATTGAACCTAAAAATGGAGCTTTTGAGGTGAATTGTGAACAATTATTTTCATCACTATGCAAATAAGTAACAAAACTTTAAAAATAATCATCCGACATTTAATTATAACCCTACAGTAATTTTTTATGTAAGCAAAGACAATATGACTGTACGGTCTATTTTTTGTTTTAATTCAGCACATATCTACAAAATTTTAAGAACTATATAACATATAACTAACACTTTTTTTAAACATATAACGTAGAACTGTCAAAATAAGACCTAGTTTTTTGGGCATGGGAAAGTTTTATAAGGGTACAGAAGTAGTACGTTACGTTACTAGGCCCGAAAATACTGTTTTGCCGGACGAGCATGGTAGTTTCCGTGCAAGCGGAAGCGAGTGTAGGATTTTCATGCGTGTACGGTAAAACTTACCGGCCCTGTAACGTACGGCGCTTTTCATTTTACTTCTTAAAAACATAATTTCAATCATAACGTATTCCGTACATAAATCAATACGTTCCTCTATTATTCAAACGTAACCTATAGAAACGAAACTAACATTTACTGTTGCTACCATTGCTACCACTACATTCATCTGAAAAAATTAACCGATAAACACACATTAAAGGTCGGCTTGCTGCGTATCAGCTGATTGTTTACTTACGTTTCCTGTAATCGCAAACCGGCAAAACGTTATCAGTCCGGAAATAGTATATTACGTTACTAGGCCAAGGCCGGGAAGTACTGTCTTGCCGGACGAGCGACAAAATCAACTGAAACCCTTTCATTACGATCGCAAAGGATCGAGTTCGATTGAAGCTCCAGGGTAAAATCTTATGGATTTTTCTATTTTAATAATTTTTCATTTTAGAGATTCGACTTACTAGTAAAATAAAACAATTTAAATAATGGCTCGTTTACAACTACATGTTTTTTTTTAATTTTTGAAGATTCAAAATATTTTATTAAATTGTTACGTGGAAACAAACTTTACATCACAAAAGGTTCGAATGTTAGTTCTTATTATATCATTGGTTCCTGGTGGACCGAGCCTTGCTCGGTATTATTTCATGTTTACTAGTTAATTCAATTACAGTAAGACATTTTAATGTCATAATTTTTATAAATGTACATTTTTATTGCTCCATGCAAAATCTGTCCAAAACACGTATTTTTTCTACGTTGAATTTGTTCTAGATGGAAGTAAAGTTTATAAACAGTAGTGATTATTTCATTTGTTTACATTATGTTGTTTATTTCGTTGCTAGGATGGCAACTCCTAAGGCTCAATGATAAATTTTTAAGACTTTAAATTTCATTTTATGACGTCATTAGATTTTATCTGCCCAATTAGCCTACATGAAAATTGTTTTTGAGTCAGAAATTAATAATTATTTCCGTGCTTTTAAAGAAATTATCGGAGCCATTTTTTAATAGTGTAAGCAAGCAAAGAGAATAGCATTGCTCATATAGGACGAACTTCATTGTACTGAATTCATGTTTCGGGAATCCGAAGACCTGTGATAATTATTTTTTGAATTTAACTGAAAAAATAACATAGTAATTTATTTATATTGGAATCTAGTTCCTAAAATGTTTTCAGTGACAAAGTTGTTCCGTTGTCAAATTTAAAGAAGACCTCCTTTATGTTCTATTAAAACGCTCTTGCGATTTATGATATATTTGACTTAAGTTTTAATAAATACTTTTTATTTATATTCTTTTACACTTATAACAGGTTTTTAAATAATTGCAAAACTCTTGTATGCTTAGGAAGAGCTTTTTCGCAGAAAATATTTACTACTGGGTAAGAAGAGGCCGCATCCCAGGACACATCAAAGTGTTTATTTCACACAAAATGAAATAAATCGTCTTTAAAATAATATTTATATATTTTTTTCTCCTAAAATCTAGATTTTACCTCTGTAACCTGTTTAGCAAGTGGACTTGTAAACATTATTATTGTCTGCTCTGAATGTTGTTTAAATGATTTAGAAAAATTGTATCCTTATTGATCAAATTATCTGTGGCAGTCTAAAGAATATACTCTATCTACCTTGCAAAATTAATTCATATAGTTCATATAGTCTATAATTCCATATCGGCAAGTATTCTCATTTGATTGTAGACTCACAATTAAATATGACATGATTTTATCAATTTTTTTTAAGTTTTTAAGAAGAATTGTTAAAATAGCTCTGACCGTGGGTAAATAAAGTGGAAACAAATCTGTGTTTTTTAAAGCAAAATAGATAAAATTATTTTGTTAGTTGCATGATTGTTAACAAAGATTCCGAGATTTTTGACATCGATTTTTTTTACCCCCATAACAAGGTGGGGGGTAGGGGGCTACTGAATCTTTTCCTAATACCAAACCCCTATTGAGCGACCCCTCATTTTGAAAAGTCCGTCAAAAGAAATATAATGGCGCAAACCGAAGGTTGATATCTCACCCCTAACCAAAATGGCAGTCATTTTAAATTTGGAGATGGACACCAAACATTAAATATCTATTTTCAAACTTACCTTTCAAGCTGGTTACACTGGGTAATCCACACCCTGGGCACCACTATAAAATGAAAAATTGAATGTTTCCTAAAGTGGACATATTCCCAATTTGGCCTTAACCCCAAAAATTTCGAATATAAACACCTATCGAACGACCCCTGATTTTGAAGGGTTTGTCAGGATATAAGCAAAGGTGCACATTTGAAGTCCATATGTAAATCCTTTCCAAAATGGCAGGTGAGTTATAATCGAAGAATTTGAATATAAATCATTGCTTTTAGATTGATATGGGCTATTAAATGAGGGATCACTCAGTGCGGGTCGCTATGGCAGACATTCTAAATTTTGAATTGGTGGAATGGGTGCTTTTTCTTCCAATCAAATTTTTGAATACCTGCCATTTTGGCTAGGGTTCAAAAATTGGGCTGACTTAAAATTTGCACCATTGCTTATAACTTGACAAAACCTTCCAAATCAGGGGTCGCTCGATGGGTGTTAATATTTGAAATTTTTGGTCTGGTCCCAAAACAAACTGTTTTTGGGGCTAGGGCAAAATTAGGATTATGTCAATAACATCCAATTTTCCATCTAATAATGGTGTCCAGAGTTTGGATTAAACGGTGTAACCCACTTGAAAGGTAAAAAAGGGTATTCATAGTTAATCTCGTATGTCCATCGAAAAATTTAAAAAGGCTACCATTCTAGTTAGGGGTGAGATATCGACCTCCAGTTTGTATCATTATATTTCTTTTGACAAATCCTTCAAAATGAGGGGTTGCTATTCGGAAAAAATAAGCTAATCCCTCTTCCCCAGTCTGTTATGGGTATGAATTAAAACGTTTGATGGCATAAATTGTGGAACCTTTGTTAACGATCAATGCCACTAACAAAGTAATTCTATTTATTTTGGTTAAAAACATACAGATTTATTTCCATACTTGATTTACACACACACACACACACACACACACACACACACACACACACACACACACACACACACACACACACACACACACACACACACATACACACACACACACACACACACACACACACACACACACACACACACACACACACACACACACACACACACACACACACTCACACACACACACAATGTATATGTTATGTACCTATTTGAAACATCTACTCTTATAATAATTCAGTTTAGTCCAACCTTCAGACAACTAAATCTCGAGTTCTACCGGGCTGATTTTATTAATTAATGGGTCAATGGAAAGCTCTCTCCCTGTAGATTGTAAAATAATTATGAAAGTTTGTTTTTGTTCAGATTTATGGTGAAGAAGAAAAAACACATGTTTTCCATAAGAAATACGTTGAAAACGTGTTTTTTCACATTTTTTATTTCGAGGCAAATTTTGGTTGGCTTTATTGAGTATTTTCAAGAAATGCATTGTAATCAGTTGAAGAAAATTTAATTCTCTTTCAGAATATCACTTTCCACTTTAGCCGATTTCTGCACCATTTAAAAGGTATTTGCAAAAAATCTTAGCAACCTCCGAATTTATAGTGGTGAGAAAATTCTGAATTAGAGATATTTTTGTTAAACTTTGTACAACTAAATCTAGAGTTCTACCGGACAGATTTTAATAATTAACAGGTCGTTGGAAAGCTCCATCCATGTAGATTTGCAAATAATTATGAAAGTTAGATTTCTTAAAAGATTTATGGTGGAAACGTAACAACATAAATTTTCTATAAGAAATAGTTTCTTTTTGTAGCCAGGTTTTGGCTGCCTATTATCAGTATTTTCAAGAAATGCATAGTACCAAACTGTAGGAAATTTTATTCGCTTTCAGAATATTACCTTCCACTTTAGCCGATTTCTGTACTATTTAAACTTTATTTGCAAAAACCTTAAGCAGCCTCCGAATTCATAGTAGCGAGAAAATACAGAATTAGAGAAATTTTTGTTAAACTTTGTACAACTAAATCTAGAGTTCTACGGGACAGATTTTAATAATTAACAGGTCGTTGGAAAGCTCCATCCATGTAGATTTTCAAATAGTTATGAAAGTTACTTTTGTTTAAAGATTTACGGTGAAAACGTAACAACACATATTTTCTATAAAAAATAGATAAAAAAACATTTTTTTTAAAGTTTCTTTTTGTAGCCAGGTTTTGGCTGTCCATCATCAGTATTTTTAAGAAATGTATAGTACCAAATTGTAGGAAATTTTATTCTCTTTCAGAATATTACCATCCACTTTAGCCGATTTCTTCACCGTTTAAAAGTTACAACTAAATCTACAGTTCTATACGAAACATTCTCCTTCTAGATTTGCAAATAATAAAAAACTTGATTTTTTCAAGATTTATGGAGAAAATTTGTAAATACCCACATGCTTCCTTTAAAAAAATACCTAAAGACAGGGGTTTTAAGTTCCTTTGTAGCCAAGTTTTGGCTGCCAGTTATCAGTATTTTCAAGAAATTAATTTCGATGTCTTTTGGGAAATTTTATTCTCTTTCAGAATATTACCTTCCACTTTGGTCGATTTCTTCAGCATTTTAAAGTTATTTGCAAAAACGCTAAACAACCTCCGAATTTATAGTGGTGAGAAAATACTGAGCTATAGAGATTTTTTGCAAAACCTTGTACAACTGAATCTACAGTTCTACCAGAGAGAGTTTAATATGCGGTCGTTGGAAAGCTTTCTCCCTGTAGATTTACAAATAATTGTGATAATTTAACTTTTATAAGATTTATGGTGGAAAAGTTTAAAAAACATGTTTTCTATAGGAAATACATTAACAGCTAATCATCTGATCATGTTTTTTTTCAAAACAATTTTATTTTTGAAAAAACTAATTATCTTTCAGGCATTTCACAAGAAAACCCCATATACCATGTACTATTTATCGAGAGACCGTTGTATTTAACCACAACGGGCATTGAAGCTAGTAAAGTATATAAATGCGCATTGAAATTCTCAATAACGGGTATGTCGCAAATTAATTATTACTTTAATAAAATAATTACTTGGCATGACATTATAGACTTATTACTTTTACCATCAGATTATTATAACTAAAAAATACTAATTACAGACTATAATTAAAATGAAAGTCATACGTTTTTATTACGTAATAAAGACTTCACTTATTAAAAAAAAATTGACTGAATTTATTTTTATAATTTTAATTAGGACTCATTTTTTAAAATTAGTTAACCTACTACTTATTAGTAATACTACTACTATGAATTAAATAATTACTGAAACTTATTAACTTAAATAATTAAGTTGCCTTTTGAAGATCCACCTTTTGAATTTGTCACACCCACAACAACACACTAATCAAGACGCTTTCCGAAACAGCCAGAATGTCAAGAGGCGACCCGCAGGGATCAGTGCTTGGGCCTATCCTGTTACGTCTGCTGACAAATGACATACCATACCTAACTAATCAGAATGTTATCAGTCTTACAGAGAATATGTGAGCGGCCTGGTGTAGAGGTAGAACGCGGGACTTCGGTTCCCAGGGTTCCGCGTTCGAAACACGCCAATTAACAATGGCAATTAATTTGCTAAGTGATAATGCCGTAACCTTGAGGGTGCAAAATAAGCTAATTACAGTTGAGCTCTTAACCGACCTCGTTTTAACCGACGATCGGATTATCCGCCCTTGTTGGTCAAATATTAAAGGTCGTTTTAACCGACCCAGTTTTGAGAACAGTTCGGCTTAATCGCCCTCTACTAGGAATTGCAGCATTTCCGTTCCCATACCCAGCGACGGAAACGTTATGCTCAACTATACAGTTTGTTGCGTGTTAAAATATTTTGAATATTTATCTCATATTTAGTTTATTGAAATGTTTATGGAGTTATTTACAAGAATTCTACATAATTATATAGGAAAATAGGCTGAAAATTTAAGTACCTATACTTTCTAAATAATCCATGAACGGCTTTAGAATAATGTTAATAGAACCCAAAATTAATAGAGCTTTTATTTTTTAGTGTTTAGAGGATTACCCGTTTTATTCGACCTTTTAAGTTATTACGTTTTAAGATCTTCTAAAGAAGCTCAATGCGCTAGGCATCAAAAGCTAAGAGGCCAAATGTTTCCATAGTTATCTCAATGTCAGACACCAATTTGTTGAAATTTGTCACACCCAGAACAACACACTAATCAAGACACTTTCCGAAACAGCCAGAATGTCAAGAGGCATCCCGCAGGGATCAGTGCTTGGGCCTGCCCTGTTCCTTCTGCTGACAATGACCTACCATATCTACTAAAAGACCACTGCCAAACTACAATGTACGCAGATGACACGGTCATCACACTAGCAAACAAGTCAGCAGAAACACTCACCCACCAAGCTGAAACAACTATAGACAAAACCAAACAATACTGCTGCGTCAACCAGTCTCAACAAAAGTAAAACTGTCCAAATCAATTTCATAACAAAAAACAGGAATATAGACATATCACTTCAAGTAATAAATTCAAAAAATGAAACTAAATATCTTGGCATTACTGTAGACTCAAAACTTTCCTGGAAACAGCACACTGACCAACTCTGCAAGAAACTCAGCTCGGGCACCTATGTTATAAGACAAATAATACAGTCAAGCAACCTAGAGACAGCATAAGCCACCTACTATGCGCTGTTTGAATCTCACCTCAGGTACTGCATTGTGGTATGGGGAGAAACGTCAAACTCCAACCTCGAAAGAGTCCTCATACATAAAAAAGAGCAATTAGATGTCTTGCAGGCCTCAACTTCCAAGGCACCTGTAGGGAAGCATACAAGGAACTAAAAATCCTTACAGTAATGTCACTCAACATCCGAGAGGTAAATGTTCATGCAGTTTCTACACAACAAACCAGATACTAGGACCTTCATCAGCACAACACAAGACATGCCACAAACTTTGCCCTTCCACCAAATCACCTCAGCCTTTTTGCAAAAAAAAAAATCTTACAAAGGAGCCCTCTACTACAATCACCTCCCAGACCACCTGAAGAAGAAGCTAACAGGGACGTTCAAGACGGCACTCACCAAATGGCTGCTGGAAAGACCTTACTATAAGGCAAAGGAATTCCTCATGGACTCTTCTATTAAAACCTTGTTATGTATGACGATCTTACTGTTCTCAACTAATATGTAATTAAAGATATTGTCTATTGTCTATCCGACCTAGGTCCGGTCCCGTTAGGGTCGGCTAGGAGAGGGTCTACTGTAAGTTGCAGTTCATGTCCATGGAAAATAAGAATCCTGACCAAAAGTTTTACAGAGGATATACTTTTTTAAGGTACAAGGGGAATCATTCTTCAAATAAGTAACTTTTATATTATTTCCAGCTACCAACCAGAAACAAGAATTACATATCGATAATCACAGTAACTTGAACATCTATATGGTTAGTATCATAAACAATATGCATAAACAATCTATACTGGTACATGCGCAGTAGACCAGCCAATCAGCAACCGTTCTGCTGATCGGTGGTGCGCACCAGCGATGGGACTACTTTTACACTTATTATTGCGCAAGTCGACGCACCAGCAAGTCTCACTGCAAGCCAAATTAGCACCAACCACAGACAGCTGATTTATTATTATAACATGTTTCTTAAGCTTCTAACTCATCTTTTATTTCAAGGTTAAATATTTATTTGTCAAGAAATGAAGGCTATGTTTCATTCTAGTAATGAAAAATCTCACGAGATTTTGGCGTAGTTTCACGAGATTTGCACGTGAACTTGCTGAATCTTCTTTCAAGTGTTAGACTACCATGACGTCACATCTTTTTCTTACTCTCACCTGCGCAAGATATCTACTGTATAAAGATATTCTAGGTACTGTGTCGATAATTACATCGCCTCCCAAAAATAGAATAGGTCGTAGATCCATTTTGTGATAATATCACATCGATAATGGTAAATAAAGTGAAATGGCTAATCTTCGGTATATGAAACAATTTTATGAAAATTTTGAATCAATAGTTTATTTTTAAAAACTTAATAGCAGAAAAAAAACATAGCCACAAAGGTAAAGGCTCATAGTATAAAGTAAAGTAATCTTTACCTTATACTCTTCTGTGAGCAGTGTTCTCTTGTATGTATGATTTCTTGCTTGGTCGCTTGTTTGCTTGCACAATTATCTCAAAAATGGCTCCGAGGATTTCCCTCAAGGTCTGGAAATAAGTCATTTATGACTAAAAAACGTGTTCTATGCAGATTACGTGGCCAGAGAAAATCTAGTAACGATATGAAATAAATTTTAAAACAGTAAAATTTTAGTATTGGCCTTATGAGTTGCCATGATAGCAACGAAATAATCTAGGAAAGTGTAAGGAAACAAATTAATCATGTCAGCTGTTTGCAAACTACAGCCATGTTGAAAAATACAGCTTGTGGGATAAAGCTTGCATGGAGAAATAAAAGTTTAATAAAAAAGTTAGTAAAATTTTTATTTTATAGTAACTTGATGAACTGGTAAATATAAAATAACCGAGCCATGCTCGGTGTACCAGATACTTGAATAATTATTTTAGTAACATCCTAGTCAATAAAGGGTTTTTTAGGAAATGTTTTTGGTAATGCTGAGTATTTCTCCAACGTTAGGTCACTATGAGAGGAGTATTTTCCCAAAAGTCCCGTAAAAGCCCCTTGGAGCTTCCTGCCCTACACGCCTTCAAAGTGTGAAAGTGCAAGCTTTTACTGCGGAGTCCATATCTTTTTTGTTATTAATTGTACATTAGTAAACTTGATCTCATTATATTCCTAAATTAATTTACTACAAGAGTTGTTATTATCCCCTTTTCATAAAAATCAATACTTTTCTTGAAATTTTGAGTTAAATCAAGATTTTTGCAATAATTTTACAATAAAAATAGTTATTTTCGCCGTAACTTTGTTAAATGCAAGAATATCCATAGACAGTGATCTAAATGGTGTGGAGAATTGTATTACTAGTACACTGTTATGGGTAAGTATAGGATTATGATGTAATTGAAACACCAGGTTTTTAATAAAAAGGAGGTTCAACGTCCTCGGCAGCGGTCGGTGGACGCCGCCCGGCCCGCAGCCGGCGGCTGAGTCCAGTTGGGGATTGTTGTGCCCCGAGCGTCTACGGCCCGTTAGGTGTAACAATCCCCCTACGGATTCAGCCACTCGCGCTCGGTGCTAGTCTGTAAGTCTGGGAAAAATGTTGGCGCTGAGTTTGAAACACGATATTTCAGGAGAGGATCATCCCATTATACTGAAATAAAATAAAATGAAGCTCGCTTTAATAAATTTTGTGATCCAGAAAGCGAAATACGTTAAAATCGCCATATAAGTAATTGGTGTCTTGTAGTTTCGCATTAAAATGTGAAATTTAAACTTTTAGTACCAAAATAACCGTTTGGAAAAATATTTCTCTAATTTTAATGGAGTGACCACAGACTTATTAAAACCGTATTACCTGAGTTTAAAGACTACATTTTATAAATTTTTATCAATTTGCCGTTGATTTTTAAACAGCTTGCTTGTTTCTGTTTAAAAAGGAAAATTATATAACACTTAATCATTTTCATTATTTACTTTTTAACGATGAGTTGAATTACAGTTAACCAGATAATTTTTAAAATAGCTCTTTAAAGGTCTACTAGTAAAGTTGACATGAATAAATCACTACATCGGTACATTAGACGTAATGGAAAATGTAGCTGTTGTTATTCTATTTTAATTGCATTGCACCGCACATCTAGTAATTGTTCACATAGTTTCTTTGCCTAAAAATTGCCGATATAATAGATTAATAACGAACACGCAGCCTAAAGAAATTCGTCCGAGGTCTGCATGTGGAACTACTAAGGCAGTGTTGCTAGAGCAAAATTTTTAACGTTTTTGACTTCAAAAGATAGTTTTAAATAGTAATGTGAACAAAAAATACTACTAGAAACTAAAAACGTCACGACTAAGATAATTTAACTAAGAAGATTTGTGTTGGAACTCCTTATTGACAAATATCTATGTGGGTGATCCCTGCAAAGTGGGTTATTTCGTGTGCCTGTCAAAACATTATTTCACAAATAATTTAGTTTAATTTAAGCAACGTATTCTAATTAAATGAATATAAAAAATATGTGGCCACTTCCATTTTCCTGAATAGTTAAAAATCTATCGATAAAAAATCTAGAGATTACCGCTCGCTTCGCCATTTCCTCTATCGTGCTAACAAATAGCTATAAAAAATTGTTATCATTAATTTTTTCTAATTTATTAGGCTTAGGCCTACTATTGTTTATTACAAAACTGAAAACTGTAAATTAATAAAACAATAAATATCGACTCATCATGAATAAACAAAATTAATCTTACTTTACAATCTGTATGAAATTAGTTACAAAGTGTATGCCTAGAATTTGCTTTTACAAAAAAAAAAACTATCAAGATTTTACATCAGAACAATTACCAAAGTTAAACAGATAACAGTTTTTAATAGTAAGTTTGTTGACAACTCTACCGTATACACAAACGAGGGAAAAACGTAATTTTGAATTCTCGTCCTGCGCCTGAGCAAGCGATGGTGGTGGGCGGGGTGCGGAGGGGGGGCGGCAGCAGTGCGCTGAATCCGTATAGGGATTGTAAATACACGGCCCGGAGGCGTATTTACAATCCCCCTACGGGTTCAGCGCGCCGGACTCGCAGGGGGATTGTTATGCACACGCGCGGTGAGCCACAACAATCCCCATACTTATTGGCAGGCGTAATCCCCATACGGATTCAGCGCACTGCTGCCCCCCCCTCCGCACCCCGCCCACAATAACCATCGCTTGCTCAGGTGCAGGATGCGAATTGAAAATTTCGTTTATCCCTCTTTTGTTTGTACAATAGAATTGTCAACATGCTTACTATTAAAACAACTATCATCTGTTTAACTTTGATAATTGTTCTGATTTAAAATTGTGATAAGGAATCCTTGTAATAGCAAATGATAGGCCTACACTCTGTAACTAATTTAATCCAGATTGTAAAGTAAGTTATTGTAAAAATCTGAAACTTGTAATTATGTTGTAAAAACATATTTTCTACAATCTATTTAAGTTTTATAGCGATTGGACTAGTAGTTTATACGGTATAAATTTTCAAAGTGGGCTGATGTATGAAAATCGCTAAAAACCCGTACTTTTTTCGTTCAACCTGCCTAAACACGCTCTTAAAATCATACAAAATTTTTAAACATACATCAATAAACGCACAATTAAATTCCCTAAATAACTATGCAGTTTGTGTTTTTCTACCTCAACTGGTTACGTTGCAGTTTAAGCTCAAACTAGAGTGTCTAAACTTTTTTGACCCGAGAGCACCGAGCGCGAGCGGCTGAATCCGTAGGGGGATTGTTATTAATACACCTAACGGGCCGTAAACGCTCGGGGCACAACTATCCTCAAATGGACACAGCCACCGGCTTAATAATAAAAAAACTAACTAAAGTTTTTAAGGGGTGCGAAAGTGAATTAAGGCAGTCATATGTCCGCAAGTAGCGGCGATAGTAGTGTTTTGTTGGTCGCTGGTTGATAGTAGGATATACTACATTTACCCGCGGTATTTTGTGTTTTTTCTTCATTCTGGCAGTTTATTTCATTTTACTCTTCTTTGAAATAATTATGCCAAGTAAACTTACGAGAAAAAATTATGATGATTTGAAGAGAGACTTGATATATTTAGGAGATGAGGCAGCGCAAATTACATGACGATGTCATCTTCTTGTACAATAATTTGCTTGGAGTTTTCAGTCAGTGACGGATCTACAGGGGGCAGCGGGGGTGCCTGCCCCGGGCGCCCCAACTGGCTGGCTCCGGTTAAGTAAAAAGTGGAAAAAATTCATTTAAGTCAAATTTTTCGTTTCGCGACCGGCAAATCTCTCAGTCGTATCACTGCCGGAAAATCTCTGTCGCATCGCGGCCATCAAAACTGTCTCTGTTTTCTTGACCGTCACATTTCTCGTTGTTTTATGGCAAGAAAGCCGCTCGCTCGTTTCGCGGACGGAGAATAGCTCACTCGTCCCGCGGCCGAAAATTCTCTCGCTCATTTCGCTCTTGGTTCCATTGTGGGCGACAAGTCTCTCGCTCCTTTCGCGGCCGTCACTTCTATTTGCTATGACTTTTCCAGATAATCAGTCGTTGTAGCAGGCATATTTATTTGTTGTTTCACTGCCGACAAGTATTTTGCTCTTTTCGAGGTCATCATATTTATTGGGCGAAAATCTGTCTTTTAGACCACGGCTGGCAAATATCTGTCGCATTGCAACTAAACCCCTTGCCTTTTTCATGGCCGTTACACCTTTCGCGGTCACATCGTGGCTGTCAAATCGCGGTCGTATATACCGCGGCTGGCAAATCTCTCGGTCGTATTGTGGCCGGAAATCGCTCAGTGTTTCTGTGACCAGCAAATCTCTTGGACTCATTTGCGGCCGTTAAATATGTTGGACATATCACGGCCGTAAAATCTTTCGGTCGCTTTGCGGGCGTAAAATAATATTGCATTTTACTTTAAATAGATTTGGCTCAATAATTCATTTAAGAGGCAAAATGACCAATTTCATTGGCCGGGAATCGTTTTGAAATTGTTGGGAAAAGTCAGAAAAAAGTTGGAAGTTTCATTTATTTGTGAAATCTGGTAGACACCTTGCTTCGGTTTTACAGCGGCTAGAAAATTTCTCGGTCATATTATGGCAATAACAGCTCTTGGTTTTATCGTAGCCTACGAAAATCAGTGTTATAAAATCATATGAATCTTAAGATAAAATCATATTAAGATATACAAGATAATTAATTGATTATCCATCACATCAAAGGCACATTAAAAATATAATATACATATTGTGTTTGGGGGGGGGGGGGGGGGGCGCCAAACTTCGATCTTGCCCCGGGCGACACTAAGTGTAGATCCGTGACTGTTTTCAGTTGAACTTGATGGTTGTTGGATTTATTAGGCTGGTCTTAGGTAGCACAAGCCGGCTTCAATACCTTTCAGTGCTCAAATGGGGTTAAAAACGAATTAAATAGGCTAAAATGTGTAATTTACTACTTCGCTTCAAACTTGTCTTACTTTTTGCCAAATTGTAGGTTAGGTTTGTTTCAAACTTTATCAATTTCATTTTAAACATTTAAGTTTGATTCAAATTTATGAGCATATTAGAAGTCTCATTGAAATTAAAATTACATACGAAAAACTGTGTAAAAATAACTTTTTCATCTCATAAATGTCTTCCGGGGGAAACCTGTGGAGTTATTCTTTACCTCCCAGTAAAAACTACCTTTCCTAACTACTTAAAGTAGGGTACCTTTTATGGGATGGGCCCCCTCCCAACAAAACAAATCCTACATACGCCACCAGATCGGCTTTATCTTACGAGGCAGCATTAAGCCCTTTGCTGCACTTAGCCATGCTTTGCCCAATTAATTGTGCCGCCTCGTTAGCTAAATTCGACCATAGCTCAGTTACTTATATATTTATTTAAATATATTTTGTATTATTTTGATGTAATAAGATTGGATGTAAAATATACTAAACAATGTTTTCCTTTGTATTTTTTTAACATTCCGGTTTTTCTGGTATTTCAATTTAAGGGCTTTAAACGGCCGCCATTTTGAAATTTACTCTTCGATCATGCTGATTATTTTTTCATAAACTAATTGTGACTAGTCATGTACATACCGAGTTTCAAAAGAATTAATAAAACAATTTTAGAGATCAAAAATATTTTGCGAAAATACAAAATTACAGATATTTGGGTAATTATCCATTTTAGGGCATACCTTCAAATCAACTTTTTTCAATTTAGATGAATAGAATCATATCCCGAAACCCTAAAACGGCACTTGAATACCAACTATTATTACTCTATGATACCAACTATATTCAAGGAAATCTATATATTAATACGCAAGCGGTTTTCTTTTCACAGTCCAACCGCAATAACGGCTGGGCGGAATTTAACGTTTGAGGTGTCAAATTAAAGGGATTTTTATTTAGATTTGTCATCAAGTCTCAGAATTTTAAAAAGGGCGTCACTAAAGTACAGTAAAGGGCTGAGGTTTCGGAACAGTAGCGCTATTCATGAACATTAAAGCAAGCTCAGTTTACTTTGTTTACAAACCGAACATATGGCCAAGCTCTGAAATAAACCACAGACTGCAGAAATTATAATAGATTTTTCGAAAAGATCAGTTTTATATTTATAGCTGGTTTGGTTTAGTTTTCAACAGTTTTCTTTTTAAAAGATTTATTATGTAATTTAGGTTATGTTATGAAGTTTTTAAAGCTCTTAAACATTGCAGTTACCAGTTTTACAATGTAGTTTACGATATCTCATGGTGTTTTTTGAAGTTATATTAACCTGAGCAAATCTATTTTTGGATTTGGATTTATAATTCCTCCGTCAAGAAGAAGACAAACATTGACTGGTCGGAGGATTCGGAGAGAACACGATCGCAACCGCTGGCATCACCCTCCTGATGTAACATTTGATGCTCCTTCCAACCTCAGACAAATGAACTAAAAATCTTGGTTAATAGCCTCTTGATCGTTATTTATCATGATTAGAATTAAGGCTTACCTTACGATCCTATTATTTTAGTCTTGGAGACCTAGGTTTCTGCTCCAAGGAACTAAAAATGTTTTATTGCGGTGGGTTGCATTTCAAGAATGAAAAGACCGGTAGAGATAATGCATCATTTACGCGTTTTTGCCACAAAGGAAAGGTTGCCTGTAAAGACAGCCGTTCCCTACAATATCTATTTTGGCGATAAATTGTCAATAAGCAAACAAACAAGGAAGTCATTGCTCACGGCGCCAGTGTTTGCTCTCGGTCAGCTACTTGTTGCTGTAAGCAGAGCTTGATCTTTTGCCGGTGCATACATTTCAGAAAAAAGAGGAGATGGGGAAATGAAGGTGTTCCCTAAAAAATCGTTCAAGTTTACTGGAAACTCCTACGGTAGATAAAATTAACATTAAAAGTTTCAGTAGTTAAGCCATAATTTTGTTAACGAATTTAGCCCTTTGATTAAACTTTAAAAGTATATAAGTAGGCTGATTATTCTTCATTCTTTTACTGTATGACTTTTGCTCGATTTCGAGCTACGTGTTATCTAGTTATCATTATAACATCATCACTCAAAACAAATCAGGTTCTATAACATCATAACTTATAAAATCATTTAACATAGAGTAAAATAAATTCGTATTTGATCATTTAGGTATGTTGCACTTAACCAAAATAGTCCTGCTTTTGATGTTTAACATGTTAAACTGTAAAATAAATAGTAGGTGGATATCTTAATTTCTAAAACAAATAAGAAGCGCTAATCTTTTTATAAAACTTAAAGAATACTCGTATCATTGATACTTTTTACTTTTTCCCTCCATATTTAATGGGAATTTTATCAATGTGCAGTCTATACACTAGTAAAGGTTGTTATGAATAATACCATCAACTTTTATATGAGTATTTAAATGTTAAATGTAATAGCTTTTTAATCTCTAGATTTGCATACAGCTGTGATACCGTATGACCTAATTAATTGGTCGGAACTACCTATGTTGCAGTTAAACAAAGGTTAGAAATACATCGAATGAAGATTAATAAACTAATTTAAGTTTTGCAGTCACTGAAACCCCAACAGGTTTGGCTGAACAAGGCTTGTTGGAAATCCGCACCGTGCCTCGCGCCACCTGGCCGTCTCGTCCATTGCTGTAGCCGCCGCGCCGAATCTAATTGCATTTAACTGAACCCGATGCGTCAAATAAAAAACATTACCCTATACTTATGCATATCAATAGATGCGGGAAAACATCATCTGCAACTTCCAAGACAGAAATTGTCAATTTCTTTTATGTTAAAAGAAATAAATAGAAAAATCTAAAATCCATATTTAAAAATTCCAAAAATTAGGGTTTGGGCTAAAATTACTAGAGAAAGTATTAGTTTTTCCAAAGACACGCTAATTACCTTTTTTGTAGGAAATTTATCGAGGATTAAAATAACATCTCATTTCATGATATACAATGAATAGCAACAGAGGTATAGGCTCTACAGTAAAAGCTTGCATTTTTTCGACTTTGGGGGGGGGGGGGGAGGTGGCTGGAGGGGAAAGCTCCAGGGAGATTTTAGGGGACTTTCGTAAAAATGTCCATCTCTTACTAAGGTACCCATGGAATAAAAATCAGCTTTATCCAAAGCTGATATGATATTTTTGATTCTTTATTGACTGGGCTATAAAGTGCTAGAATTTTTACTTTTACCTTTAATTTAATTTAATTTTAAATCATAAATTATTACAGAAAAAATTTAAACCTTAATAGTTTTTATTGGTTTAGTAATTGTTTTTCTATTTCCAAAATTAAACGTAATAAAGTTAGTGTGATAATTACTGGAACTATTTTAATTATTTAATTTTACTATCACTCCTTTTCGTATTTTTCATTAGCTACGCTACCTTTTTATCAAAAAGTAATCAGGGACGCTTATTAACTTATATAATTAATTTTCCTAGTTATATGGCTAATCAGATTGTTATCAGCTATTATAGAGGATATATAAACCAAAAGTTTTTCGATAAAATTATAACTACAACCTCCACCAGCTACAGCATCCTAATTTGGACCTACTTCAATGGTAAATATTAATTTTTTTTTTTAGTTTTTAATTTTGTTTTTTTATGTTATTAATTATTGAAATTAAACTTAAGTGCATATGATTATTTTGGGAAACAAGTTTATTGAACAATAATTGAATCTTGACGTTTTGCTAACCCACTTAAATTAAGGAACTATACTATTCATCAGAAATATAATTAACATTAAACAGCTTAAGGGGGTAGAATGAGAATTAGAGAGAGAGAAAGAGGAAATACTTTTTTTTCTTTGTTAGTGCATGTGACTGAGGGGTGCGATAGGAGCGTGTCAGTGGTAAGCAATGGTGTGATGCGGGTTGCGAAGTCACATTATTCAGGCGCAAAGTTCAATTTCTTGATACAAATCCACAGGGAAAAGGTAAAATAATGTCGTTTGTAGGGCATTATGATGCATTGACAGTCCTTAAAGTAGTTTTATGAGTCGTAATAATTGCTTAATAGATCCGTACCATAATGTGATGTTAAATTATCAGCTGATAATTATTTCCTATGGGTAACACAACCTAAATTCACTTTTGAAATACAAGGCCTATGAAAATTCCATACTGAAATGAGAATGTAGAATTGAGTATAGCCTAATAGGTAAAAAAATGAAATACAATTATTTTAGGAATTCTAATATAAAAATTAGTAAAAACATAATAAAACTTCATGCAATTCGTTTTTTGAGCTGTACCTATAGTAAACCAAATCTTCTTTGGTTTTGTTCTTTTGTCTAATGGAAGCTCTTCTTAACAGCGGAATCGCAGCATTAAAAAGTTGTTTTATATAAATTATCCATGAAACACAAACTCGATTTTGTGTTTCAGATGTCATTTTCATCTGCTTTTCTCGTGGCTGTGGCCTTCGTGCTGATGTCATTCTCCGCTGAAGCCAAGGTAAAGTGTGCTTCTATCAACCTCCTTCACTTTCTATATATAAAGCTGTTGTAACCATTGTTTGCATGGTTAAGTCGCTATCGAGGAGATTAAAAATAGCTCCTAAAGAGAAAAGCTAAAAAGTACTAAAATCAAATTATTTACCATAAAATACACGCAAAAAAGCCTAAGGGGACAATTTCAAGGGGGTATTAAGGACGGCAAGAGGCCTTTGTGTTCTCGATTAAGAATAGAATAGAATAGAATATTCTTTTTCAAAAACAATAAAAGATTTATAGGCAGAAAATATTCTTACTTTTTAGGCCTACATCAATATAAAATATTTCAACCGAGAAAAATTATTAAAAAACAAAATAATAATATCTCCACTTGCTGTCATAAATAACACAAAAAAGTCGTGAAGAGAAAATAAAATAGGGCTTCACTAGGCGATACCTGTTTTGAGGTTACTCCTTTTTTAATATAAATAATAAACGCTCAAAGAAGCGTACTAAAACTAAAGTTTTAGAAAAAATGTGTTTACTGGTTTTGATTCCGCAGAATGTGAAAACTGGTTATCATACCTAAGTTTTTTTTGTATTTACTTTAATTTTGGGAATTATTCTCACTTTTGAGATAAAATAGCCCAAGAACTTTAAAAATGAATAAATATTTAAGCGGAGATATTTTTTGTGGGATGAAATGTGGTTTTCAAGGCTCGAACCTAAACTTTTTTTATTTGTAATCAATCGTAATATGTGCTTTTGCTGTACGAATAATTGATTTTTATATGACTTGTAGGTGTTTCCCCAAAAAAACTATGCCGTAATCAAGTCTACTATGTACTAAGGGAAAATATAAAATTCGCAAAACGTGACTATTACTAGGGTTAGAACAAATTAAAATATTAAAAAATTGAATTATTACTTTGAGTTTTTTAGTGTATTTCCCAATTTAATTCAGTGTCAACATGGAGGCCTAGATATTTTATGTTATCAGCTTTATCTACAGCAGCAAATTTTGCAATTCAACAAGTATTTTTGTCGAGTCAATATTTATATTTAATGCTATAGGAAAAAAATAACGATTTTATAGAAACTGAAGTTTATATATTTCGTTTTTTCTGGGCTCAGCAATAAGTTGTTAACGGTAAACCACCATTGGAGAACTTCAAGATCTTTTCACATAGTCCTTTGAACTAAATCCCGGCTATTTTCTGGATAGCAAAGTGCTGCATTATCACCTAAAGAAGCAAACTTTCCATGAAAATTTCCATCACAAATATCATTCATATAAATTAAAAATAGAATATCCTGTAATGATGAACCTAAGGGAGCCCCAGTTTAAGTAATTTCAGTTTCACTCATAGTTGAATTGATTTGTACGCACTGATTTTTCCTTAATAAATAACTTTGAAACCAGTTGTGCGCAACCCCCCTAATCTCATTTTTATATATTTTTTAAAGGTTTATTTTATGGTTCAAAGTATCGGAGGCTTTTCTGATTTCTAGAAATTACCCACTTAAACATTTACTTTCTTTTAACCCCTCATAAACATCAGTCAAAAGATTTTAACAGTACATTCAGTATTCAGTATTCCGGTTCTTATTATCATCATTACCTGGTAGGCCAAGCCTTGATCGGCATCATTTCATGTTTACCAGTTAATTCAAACACTATAAGACATTTCAATGTCATAATTTTTATAAATTAAATTTACTTTACTCCACGCAAAATCTGTCCAACACGCTATATTTTTCTAGGTGGGTGTAGAGTTTATAAACTACAATGATTAACTTCTTATATTTCGTTGCTAGCATGGCAACTCGTAAGGCTCAATGGTAACTTTTTTACTTTAAAATTAATTTTGTTATGTATTTAAATTTTATCTGCCCAAGTAACCTATATGAAAATTGTTTTTGAGTCAGAAATAAATTATTTTCTCAAATAAATCCTCGGAGCCGTCTATCTTAGTTGTGCCGGCAAAGAGCAGAATTAAATTGCTCTTACAAGAATATAGGATAAAATTCATAATAGTGAATTAATGTTTCGAGACTCCTATAAAATAATTTTTTACATTACTAGCAGCCTGCGTTACCTCCTAACTTAAAAACAACTTCAAAATAGGCTTTAATTTCTTGTCGATTATGCATGGTGTTTTGCAGCCTAAAACACCATTCAATGGGGAACTGTGAGGATTAATGTGATTTTTTAATTTTCTACATTAATTCTTTATGTCATAGAACTGGAATGAAATTGCCAGTAATTGAGCTTCTAATCGGGGTAAACTTTTAAAAGTATCTTATTACATTAGACTTGAAACTTCAATATGGGTAAGAAATTCCTCAGTGGATTTGAGAAGTTAATTTATTTAATCTGCTTTAAAAGGGTCCCTGTATGTATACGTTCTACACTTTAAAATTTCGACAGTGCAAAAAACATCCATTTAGCATAAAATTGGTGCTAGTTTACATGGGTCTTCAATACTTGGTGCATCTTCATGTCTCTGTTTTAGAGTTTTCTTTCCAAAAGTATTGAATCTTTATGTTGATTCTACACAACATCTACGCATCAGTTTCTTGTAGGTGTCAACAACAAACGGAAATAAGATGGATAAACCACTGATACCACTAATGAAGATGGATTAAGATGGATAAACCACTGATGGATCTACTGATGAACTCTTCTAAATAACCTTTTTATAGAACCAATCGTCGTAAAAACAAATTATCGTCGTAAACTATTTCAAATCTTGATCATCAGTTTTGTTATAAATAAGTGTGAATTGGAAAAAGTTCGCAGGTTCTACCACAGATAGTAGCTCTTTCGCTAGAATTTCAAAAGCCTCATTCTTTTCATGGGATGTTTTCCAAACCGCAAAGGGAACATATAGAGAGTGTTAGCTTTAATTTGATACTAAATATGTTTAGAAAAATTAATTTCTAGGGGTTGATTTGCTCTGTACAAAATCTAAAAAATGTTTTAATGATATAGATTCTGAAAAAAATAACATAGCAACAAATTTAGATTAGATTATAGTTCCTAAATTGTATTCAATGGTAAAGTTGTTCCGTCTTCAACTTCTAAGAGCGCCAGCGTTATATTCTTTTAATACGATCTTGCAGCATATGACATATTTGACTTATGTTTTAATATTCACTTTTTTATATAGTAATAATTTCAAATCTCTTGTTTGTTTAGGAGGAGCGTCTTCGTGACAAATACTTCATCGGGTAAGTAGAGGCCGCATCCCAGGACACATCAAAGCAACCTGTTGATATCACAAAAAATGAAATAAATCATCTTTGAAAGAATATTTCTATATTTCTTTCTCCCAAAATCTTGATTTTGACCTCTGTAACCAGGCGTTATTTTTATGAGTTAGAATTCAAATAATTCATGCGGGATCTCCTATATTTTATAAACAGAAGACGGCCAATATAAAACCACAATGGATGAGGGGGTTTAAAATTGAGTTTAAATTAAAATCTTTTTTTTTAAATTGTATCACCTATCAATAGCAAACTACGCCATCTTGCCAATAAATGTGGAACAGTGGAACTTTGTGCTTGACGGTCTTCTTCAAGAGCTCTTCTACCAAGGTTGATTTGTCCAGGGATATTCTGATAGCATTGTCTTCCTTGTGCAAGTAAAATTCACTAGCACAGTTGCTGACGTCATGAATGTCAAGTTCAGACACGTACTTGGATGGTGTCTTAGGGAGGGTCTCAACATCAATCCCCTCTAAGACAGTGGAGGTCCAATTCACGAGGAAAAGAACCTAGAGTCTCTTTATAGGCTTACGCTGGGAGGAACCAAGTTGGGAGTGTCCGCCTCGGTCAAGTACCTAGGACTGATGCTGGATTCCACACTTACTTGGAACGAACATCTGAATATCACACTGCGAAAAACTAAATGAGCACGTCTATCGTCCAGGCGACTGGCAGGAGAAACCTGGGGCATCAAGCCTAAAATCGCTCTCTGGCTGTACGAGACAGTTGCCAGGCCTCAGGTCACTAGACTGGTAGACAAAGGTGACCAAACTACAGTCATCTCCAAACTCGAAAGCCTTTAGAGGCGTGGAACCCCTCTTACAACTGGTGCGTTCAACAGCAGACCATCAGCAAGCCTTGAGCTTGTGCTTGGGCTTCTACTATTGGACATTCACATCACGACGGTGGTACGCATGACGGCCTACCGACTCAAGGTTGCCGACTTCTGGAGGGAAGGCCAGTCCAGAACTGGCCACGCCTCAATCATCAAACATGAGTCTAATGGCCCTGTGCTTGACATGATCCCAGACATCATGAGCACGGAGGTTACTTTTACAAGCCATTTACTGTGGACCTCCTCTCCAGGAACGAATGGATGGCCGGAAAACTGCCGCGCTCCCGCAGAGGGAGATTCGTCTGGTACTCAGACGGTTCACATATTGGAGGCTCATTCGCGTTACGGGGTGTATGGTAAAGCTACTGGCACAGTGATTTCAGCATGACTGGGGGCTTTCTGCACAGTATCTCAAGCAGAAATCCATGGCATTCCTGCATTCATCAAGCTAGGCCTTGCCAGGGGCTTTAAAGGCAAACACATGTGATTCTCTCATTAACACATGGGCTTCTCTCAAGGCCCTTGAATCAAATGAGATCACCTCAAAACTCGTGTGGGAGTGCTTCAACGCTCTCTGTGGTTTAGGAAAGCGAAACTTTGTGCTTCTCGGTTGGGTACCAGGCCACGCAGGCACTGGGGGCAACGAGAGTGCAGACCAACTATCGGGAGCGAACATACCATTACAAAACGGGAGCGACCATGCAATTCTTTGGCCCTGAGCCATGCTGTGGCATCAGCAAAGCTATCGCCCGCTCTATCATTCATATCTGGGCTAAGAAACAGAACCGCCTTCGATGGAGCAACTATCCTGGCCAATCATCAGGCAAAAAGCTGTTTCCTGAAACTTCTGTTTAGTTTACCAATTGGCTGCTGAGTCTGGGCAGGATGGGTAGTTGCCTTGATCAATGGACACGGAAATTTCAGGAAACATCTCCTGGTATCACTCATGATAATCCAGAGTGCAGACTAATATTGCATATAATATTGCAATATAATTTATATGCGATATTCCAGGAATTGAGAATTTTAATACGCATTTATAAACCGTTTGTTTCAAATAGCTACATAGAATATGTTGCCCAAGGCCAGAGCAAGTTACTCCAACAAATGTTACAAACCAAAAATAATAGATTTTACATAGAATGTTCAGTTTTTGAGTCTTTGACCATATAGAAATACCTGTCAATTTCGAATTATATACTACATGAAAAATAATGGAATAGGTAAAGGAAAAGTCAATCAATTCAGTTAGTTTATGATTTTTATAATCCGTTAACCAGTGTCATCATCAAAAACAGAGCAACGATTTTGTTGAACACAACATTAAAAATAATAAATACACCCTTTAAGAACTATTCTTGAATATGCATTCAATGTAATGGTAAGGAAAATTATCGCTTTATAAAACATTTCATATTTATGGAGCTTTCCTCCTCCTGAGTTTTATTTTGGATGTACGCGTTTCAGCCTAGACCATCATCACCATCCATAAAAATATATTGTTGGATGTAAGGAAAATCATTTAAGATATTGACAAAACCAATCCGTGCTACAAATCATAAATCACTTTCTCCTCCGGTTCGATCTCCTGTAACGTCAGAGTCACATTCAATTTTTTCTAATTAATTTGGTTTATTGGTATTTCAAGTACTAGTTTGACAAGCTGAAAACTTGTTCACTAATATTTCTTTTTAAATTATTGAATAAATATAGATAAAGCTCCAAGTGGGCCAAGCCCTGAGGGAAAGTAATGTTTCTCAATTACACATAGAAATGTTACAGCAAGGTATCTTGTGGGCCTTTGTGGCCTTTGTTTTTTATTTTGAACGTGTACTTTTGGCCCATTTGTATTTATGTATAAAAGGTTTATTATGTTTTTAGTTTTGCCTCAGGAAGAAAAAAAACCTTTTTTCCCTTCTTTCTATCTTTTACTAAAATACAATTAGTATAGGTCTCTGATTTGTCTATGGAGACAAACGTTTGAAATTAAATTTAAGGGTAAAAAATGGTCTGTTATAACTGTGAACTTTCTTTTATTCTTATGTGTATTCAAATAGGAAAAAATCTTTATGGGAATAATATACGCAGTATTTTTTAAGTTTATCGTTTATTTATTCATTCATATTGGCCAAGTAATATCTTGGCCTTGGGAATTTCTCATCCACTGGACAGAACATATCATTGGTTTGTTTACCTTCACGTATCAACTTGATAAAAACTGAAAAAAAACAACAGAATGATTAATCAAGAAAACTGTTTGAAATATGTACCGTGCATTTTTCTATACAATATGTTTGTAGTTTGGAATGTATTTTAGGGCTTGCATTTCCCATTACTGAAGGACAAACGGTACCAATCTCACAAGTCGTTCAAATTAATGTCTGTTGTTTAAAAAATACTAGTATGACATATGAGATAAAAAAATCATATTTTTCTTAAGCATTGTTTATGTCTCAGAATACTTATACTTTACATCTCTAATTCGTCATCTTTACCCTTGTCGATTCTTTAGTTGGCCTTGACAAAAAACGGGCCATAATAGATACTTTGGACGCTTAAAATTACTGATAAACTTGTAAGAGAATTAAAGAAAACTTTTTTTCTACGAAAGGACACCCTGTACTACGTAATTATACACACTGAACCAAAATAAAAATTAATCTCGCCAAAAATTATGGCACCGATTCAAGAACAAAAAATATGAATTAAATATTTTGTTGTCTTTCCATAGTAAGCTAAATGATGCTGTATCCCACATAGTTATGAACTTAGATAAGTATGTATTTGTGTTAAGTTATTGTAAAGCTATATTTACTCCATTTTGAGCCCCTCAGCACTGGGCACCCTCCATGCAAGGAGGTGTCTAATATTTGGCTTCGATGGTCGATGTTGAACCAGAGAACTGCCGAACCTTTGACCGGTTTGACGACGACACTGACATCTGGGAACACTGTGTAGCCTCCTGCCTCCACGTCGTTCAGCTGAAAATTAATTAATTATTTTTATTTCACGAACACTTTTACAGAACGTTTATTTAGATTGTCCCTTTCAGGTCCCTCGAGCCCTAAGACATGATTCGTTCGTCTTGGTTGATGACAAGATTTGTTGATATTATAATCGCGGGCACCAAATAGCCCCGCGGTGGCAAAATTATTATTTATTGTTTATTTGCATAGTTAATTAACTTATGCGATCGTATGTTGCGGTAAACACAAACGTAAAAGACCCTGAAAAGCCTAAACAAAGTTTTGTTAGATCAACGAAAACATTTCATTAAGTAATTTCAGCTGAGGTTTACGAGACAGTTTGACGAATTTACAGATTTTGCCTCCACCCCATTTCGTGCATTTTTCTCCAGTTGTTACATAATGCATTGCAATTATTAAATGGAAGATTATTTGTTTTTATATATAAAAATAACCTAGGTTATGTACATCAGTCTCTCGTCTCTCTTCCTTTATAAAAACGTTTAATCCAATGAAATTATATGACTTTGAAATTCCTTTTAAATCCATTGAAACCGTATTCTACCGTATTACCAATGCAAATTTATAAATAAGCTTATGATAATTAGACAGGCGGTTTTATTGGTTTTGGTTTCCTTTTACATGTATAATCTTGATTAAAATAGAGTTCAATTTGGAGCTTGATGCTTCTTAAGGTTGCCTAAATCAATTTCGTTCTCAAGTGAAACTATTCCTTTATAATTAATCTTGGGGAGTTTAAACCAATAATAATATTTTCCCTATTAGTTTTTGTCATTTTTTCAGTTTTTAGAACATGATCAGAAAAGGCAGACTTTTGACTAGTTTGATATTTTGATTTTTCCGTCTATATGTGTTCATCGTATCATCTTTTTTTAAGCGCCCTGTTTGACCGATGAAATATTATTCATTGAAAATCTATTAATTAAATGAATCGCATTATTTCTGTTTGAATTATATATTTTTATTTTCCTTTATCATAGTTTTTCCTGATAGCTTGGTTCATCACTGCACTACATGGCAGAAGTAAGACTTATAGCCTACTTGAACTTCCGGCCAAGATGTCGTCGCCATCATTGTAGTGCGTGCAGAAAACCGATGAATAAAAATAGTCCAGGTATTCAGTGCCACGGATTGTGCGGAGAAGAATACCATATCGCTTTTGCAGGCTTCATTCAAGAAGATTATCATAAGATCCAAGGATTATCAGACAAAGTTAGATGGAATTACGTGGTCTGCATCTTGAAATTAGATAAAATGAAATCATATACTTTGAATGAAGATGACTACTGTAATTTACGTGAATGTGTCGGAAATATTTTTCCTACGCTTAAAGAAATTACTAAAAAATCTATTAATTAATATTATGTTGAAAGAGATTATTAACGAGAAGTATAGGTTAAAAAACAATGTGACTAATGAAGTGCCTGAAGCAGACGTCACTAAACTTGAAGTTCAAGCACAAATAAAAAAAATTGTGATGAAAACAGTAGTACTGCCAATCCGAAGAGAGGAAAAGTAGAAGACACTAACCGAGAAATTGAAGTGGGAAATGTCAAAATTGATGGGAAACAAGAGCAGATCAGGAAAATGATGTTGGCAGATCTGACAACAATGACGTAGCTTCATTTGAAGCCGAATATGAACAAGACGATGACTAATCTGCTGATAAAGGTGAAAGTAAAAATGGCGGAAACGACTGCACTGAAAATAGTGTAATGGAAAAGAGTGAGAAACTAGTAAGGTCATCGAATTTTTGTTACTCGAGTGTATTGTCAAATTCGCAAAAGCAACGAAAAGTACCATTTCTAGGGAGCAAAACGACGGTTTTATATTGCAGCGAAGCAGCAGATCTCGTAAATACCAACAATAAAATACGAAGTCTAGACTTAGGGCAAACTTTAAACCCCTAATAGGAATCGGAAAAGTAAATGGGACTGATTTAGGAGCAGTTGGAAAAGTCCAGTGGATCTTTATATCGCGTCTTAGACAAAATGAAGAGAAGCAAGCGATCCAAGAATATGTAAGAAGTCTCTGCCAAGGTGGAGAGGTGAGGAACTACAAACAAGGCAACCGTAACAAGTTTTAAAGCAACGGGCATTCCAATCCCGCGAATGGGTTTAGGCCTAGGTCTGAGCCTGTAAAGGTACCAACAACTAGTTTCCGACTCTGGTAGGAGTAGGGGTCAGAGTCTAATGTAAATCGTCCCGATGAACTGGAAACGGTAATAGGCCTAAGTAAAGAGTTAGCGGTAAATAATGTAAATAATCTGAAAATTAGTCATAAGCCTAAGACATTGCGCATTAGCTTTTTGAATGTTAGGTCAATCTGTAATTAAATTGATGACCTAGAAGTTGAGATTAACTATATTTGCCCAGACATATTGTCATTTGCTGAATCTTGGCTGAAATATGAATAAAGTAAAAATCATTTAAAATTAATGGATTCAATACGATTAATGATTCCCCAGAGAACAAGTTTGTGGTGGAGGTGTTGCCGTTTTGATGAAAAAAATTTACATCTAAGAACATACCCTTTAGTTATAAAGAATTTTTCGTTATACTGCTTCAAAAACAGATATTTTTAATGCATGTTTTCCGGACCTAAATACACCCTTTTTATTCCTAGGAATTAAAAGCTGATGTACTCGATACCAGCTGACTCTTTATAGTCCTAGGACTATAAAAGTCAAAAAGTGCCGAGTACGTCGTAATAATCGAACAATATTCATTCGATTACAAATAATCGAACCATTCATCGTTATTATCGAAACATCCATTGTTGTCAGTTTAATCAATTTGTGAAACTCGCTCATTTCACCAATCGATTATTACATGCGTTCGATACGTCGATAGTTGTTCATTGTTGTCAGTCTACCCTAATACAAATGAAACAGACAATCAGCTGATTGCTTCAAATAGCAAGAACAAGACGGTGGCATCTTTTGAAGTCATCTTTAAAGGTAAACAAGCTGTAACATTTTGGTTTTCTTAAGTAGTTTACGTATTGTATTGAGCAATATAACGAAAAATATAGTTCATCACACGGACCTAAAGTTGATTTTCGTTACTCGATCATTTTTCAACCTCGGCTTACAGCCTCGGTTGTAAAACTTGACCTTGTACGAAAAGCATCACTTTAGGTCCTTGTAATGAAATATACTATAATGATTAAAGGAACATTTGAAGGCAGTGCCTGTACATTTTCAAAACATACATGTAAATTCTTGTTGCTGGTAGATTATCACCCTCCGTAAAAATTGTTATGACTCAATTGAAAAATTTGATGATGTTTAGAGTCAAATAGATATGATTGGGCTCCCTATTGTTGTTTTAGGGGACATAAATGTTGATAAATTGGAGGATAGTGTCCTTTGAAAATGTTTATTTCACGTCATTGACTCTAACCAACTCAAGAATATCGTAAAGGTAAATTACTAGGGCCGCAGAACACTCGTCTACGCGGATTGCGTAGACGAGTGTTCTACAGGTTTTAACGTGTATTAAACCCTGCGCGGGAATCAAGTTTTGGGTGGTTCTGGGGGTTTGATAAAAATTAGGTATCTAGATTGGATATTAGTCCGTAAAAGGCAGTGCAAAAGAAAAGCTAAGTGTTGTGGGTTAAATGATCATTTTTGAACGAGTTTAGTTAGATTACTAGGTTGTGTAAAGAATAACGAACAACAATATTCTTACGTTTTCATTTAGGTTTATATGCTTAAACTTTTTAGGTAAATTGTAGTCTCATATTTTTTTAAAGTAATAAATTGGTCTATAGTAGCTCTTCTCATACATTCAATATATTGGCTCTGGGCAAAACTCTAAATTTGAAATGTCCCAAGATAACTAAAGCCATCAAAATATTGAACACCTCTACAGTTAGTAATTTGTACTGACCAATGTTATACTGAATCGTTTAATATTTATTTCTTGAAGTTAGCATTTTTAATTTACTAAAGATGCTTTTTATTCAATTACAAAACTACTTACGTAGATTATCATTGTAGCTACTCTGCCCCCTTGAGGAGATGACGAAAAGTTGAACTGAAATAATAAATACGTGGGTAGCAGCAATGAAAATGAAAAATAACTTAATATGACAGAACAGATTAGGCTACTGAAATAACTGCTCTGATGCCTTATTGAGTGTTAGTCCCGGGAATACTAAACAACAAGTACTGCTCAATTAGTATGAATTATGGCAATTAGATACTGTATTTATTTTTGTTTATTAGTCGCAAATAAATTATTTCATTTGTAACAAAGATAATTACACCCCCAAGACTAATCATGGAAATAACTAACAAGAGTAAGGAAAGCACAGAGATAAGTTTTAAATTACTCTTATAATATGTTGATGTAAGAAGGGCAAGTAGACCAAGTGTAAAAGAGTGTTCATCCATCAGTACCTGTCATAGGATCTTGGTTTCGGAAAAAACTAACATTAACATTAAAATATTGTTTCTATTTAAGTACAGAATTTCTTGAAACATCTGTGGTGCATGAAAGTCATCCACACATAGATCTGAATGTCAATTTTACGTGAAATCAACGTTACGAATGTCAAAGATTGTTAAATCAAATATTTGATATTCATTGTTTCATTCGAAATGTCAAAGTAAAACTATGCCATATCACAATTATTTTCTGTAAGGTCAAAATATTACAATTAAAATACAACAAAAATGTTATAATTATAATCTCTATGCTATAATTTCTCTTACAAATAGTATAATGTCTGCCAACAAGTGCTGATCCTTCATTATTTTTTGAGTTTTCAAATGAAAATGTAAAAAATATTGAAACTTATATTTACAAATCACAATTATTTTTTCTTGAACATCAAATATTTTTATTCCATAACAATTAAAAAGGCATTCAACAATTTTTGGCTTTCATTGTGTTGATGATCAGTTCTTATTTTAACAACTAATTTATATTCCCTTGTTTGATGAAGCGATAGCGAAATCACTGTAGCTGTTCCGATTTTCCAAAGTGAGTGTGTGTGTTTCTCCGCTCGGTATAAAATAACGGTAGAATTTCATGCCTTGAAACTTTCGCCATCTTATTACTTTGCTTTCCGATAGGTAATAAAGTATAAATTGGATTTTTTAAAGCTTTACATTTAAAATACTACTTTCAGTAGTGACTTGACTTTTAAAACCTCAGTTGACTCGTGTAGTTTGTTTTGAGAAGCGGCTGCATTTGTTTTCATTCGGCATTACAAAGTAAATAAAAATCTATCTATTATACTAATTTGCTAAGGAATTTCTTGTGTGCAGCAAAACTTCTCTATTTATGAACCGATTTTGATGATTGAGGTGTCAAATTAAAGGGAATTGTCTGTAGAGGTTATGGAATAATTTTTGTAATCCTAAGTTTAATGTGCTTTGCCCCACTGGACTTTAAAGTTCCCATGTATTTTAAATGGAAGTATATTTTACCAAACATATGGTTTATATAAACTCTTTTTATTTTAATTAACACCTGTCTTGAAAAAAACCTTAATGTCTACCTTCTGTTACTTTGATATTTATTTACATTTTTTGGTTATTTTTTTAGTTTACAACAACTACTTTGTGAAAGCATTCATATCTTGGTGGATTATTAATATTGAAATTTAATATTCAAATAAAATTTAAATCTGTTGTAGAAAATAAATCTGTTGTAGAGAATCACTCACATAAAATAATTTTTAAAAGTGGGTGTAAAAAACGTAATAAAGTAAACCAATAAATTTCATTTCACCAATACCAAACAAATATATTCTCTTCAAACTGTCTGTCTAAAAAAAAATTCTGATCAGTTCTTTAAAGACGGAGACAAACGAATAAGAAGTTCTATTTTAAAAAAGTGTTCCAACTTTCAAGTGGTACTTCAAGAAGGGTTTTACACTCCAACAAGAAATATGAAGGATTAGGAATAAGGAGGATAGCTTGGGAGATACGATTACTGGTTCGCTTGAAAAGGAAATACACCTTAGGATAGAATTAATTAGTTATCCATAACCAATTATTCAAGATTTGAAGGAGACATAGTTTTAACTATGGGCCTCCCAGCCACAAAAAGAGAAAACAATATTTTTATGTACAAGCAAGTCCTAAATGTCAAGTGTTGAAGAAGTATGGACTAAATCCAGGGAATGGCGGGATTGCATGAAGACGACCTGTAACGGTGAAGGTTGCCAGAGGGCCTAATAAAATTGTTGCAGACATTAGAATGCGTATGTGAACAAATTAAAGAAAAAAAACTGTGAACCATATGAAGATGAGAAGTATGCATTTAGGATATTGGGAGTTCGAGGAAAAGTTGATGATGAAGCGAAAATCAAAAGGAGCAAATAAAGGCTTAATACGAGTAGTTAATCTCACATTCAGGTTCGAGACCACTTCTATACAGCCCGAAGAAATTCACACATGGAAAATCTATAAACACAACTACTATGCTGTACCTCAGTGTAGAGCAAATATTGATTATTATACTTCTAGAAATCATCAGAAAAAATATGAAAATTAAAGAGAAAACCAAACTGCTAAGATAACATAAACTTATAAGAATTAAACTAATAATGATATCCAATATTTTGCAAACTATATAATATATGCCTGCTCAAAGTTGACAAAATTTTCTCTCATCATTTAAATAGTTAATTTCATTAACTGGAAACGACTAGTGTATTCATATTTCTCGACGGGTTGCAGTACGAATATTTAAAAGATGTTACCAGTAGCAAACAAAATGATTTTTGCATTGCACCTGAGTGAAGTGTTTATTCGTTTTCAAAGCATGTTTAACGAGCATTAACAACAACAAGAATAAGTTATGTGTCATTTATTTGTGGATTGCACCGGAAAGTCACCAGTTTCAATTAATTAGGCTACCTACATGTCAAGACTATGAAATTGTTTTTGAAGGCTAAACAGGTAAGATAAAATAGGCTAGAAGCTTTTTGGATCACTGAAGCTAAAAATGGTAATAATATGATGAACGGACTCAATTACTTATGTTTTTGGCACAACGCTTGTGGAAGTTTTAAATAGGACTAAACTTTAGTTTAATCACAATTTTTATCTTACCATTTGTTAATTCAATCCATTTATCATTTAGTTTTCACTATATGACAACTACTAATGAAATCATGTAAGAATTTACCAAACTCTTTAATGTTATAAGTTAAGCCTTCTCAAACATCAAGGTTCTCAGTTTCCATCTAGATGTAATCTTAAGGTTAAATTTATTTTGGCTGTTGGGCTATTAATTAACAGTCCTGTCTAAGGAACTGTCACTCATACTTGGCTTAAAATAATACCTATCTCCAGGGGTAGGTCTCAATTTCAAGAAATGTACTATGTACTTCTTCTGCTTGTAGGTTATGTTTGGCGTTTGGACAAGTTTTGGTATAAGGCCTACCAAAAACAAGTTATCAATATGACATTGATGCCCATCCTGTTCTCAAAAAAATTGGATCAAGACCAATAATCTAAAGTAAGTTCAAGTTAATGCAGATAAACTTGTTCAATAAATTATATTAACAACTTTAAGTATAATTTATTTTATGCAGGCCTATACTCAGTAATAGCTCAGTTAAATACAATAACATTAGACCTACATTTTATGCAGGCCTAGACTGTACTCAGTATTAGCGCAATCCAATTACACGATGACTATGTTAGTAAACACAATCCTCAATATATGATCTGATGTCAGTCATTAATTTCTCATGTTTTGCTATTTGAGTTATCATTCTCACATCCAATTACAGTAAAACACAATGAGACCTACTGTATAGTAACTGTTGAGAATAGAAAGAGGCATAATTACATAACTAAACAATTTATCGAGGTTTTACCTTAAAAAAATCGTTTGATTTTCCTCCCAAGACCTTCAATTCAAACTGCGCCAAAGAGCAGATAAAAACACAATATAATCCTCCAAATGGTGGCAAAAATTCAAATATGGATCTCATACCCCTCATTCTCATATTGCAAATGATAGCGTTATTGAATTTAGGCCCACCTATGATGTTTTTTGAAGTTATCTTTTTTAAAAATGGGCGCTGGCATTTTTTTTTGGGTCAGTTCTATAATGCTGCTGACTGACCAACCGACCGATAGTGTTATTTTCCTGAAAGGATAGAACATTGGTGTCACTAAGTAAATTAAGCTATGAAAGTTTATATACCTTTTTACCTTTTTACCTCCTTCTTCGTCATTGACCCTCATGATTGAGGGAATAGACTGCGTCAACACAAGCACAAATCTTGCAAAGCACACTAAGAAAAAAAAAACAAACATGTAGGCGGACATGCAGCATACACCCCCCTACTCCAGATTGTCCTCCAAAAACTCAGAGACCTTATAGTAAGGCCTCTTTGTGAGAAAGTCCTTAACCGCCCGCCCAAACCTCCTGTCGTCCAGCTGTTTTATGGCTAAAGGGAGTTTATTATAAAATCTGATCGCCGAGGCAGGGTACGACTTCTGCGTCCCGGTAAGTCTAGTCCAAGGAACGTCTAGCAGGTGGCGGTGTCTTGTGTCATGATGGTGGATGTGACCACGGGTCGCTAGAAGGTGCACACTGCTCCTTATCTGAGTGAGGCAGGCAAGGATGTAGTTGCTGCAAACAGTCAATATCTTCAAGCGTACAAAGATAGGTTTGCAGTGCGCTCTGAAACTGCTGCCCGTGATTATTCGCAGCGCAGCCTTCTGCAGTTTAAGAATATCTTCCACATCCGCTGCATGTCCCCACAGGTGTAGGCCATAAGCTATCTGCGAGTGAAACATGGCATGATACACAATCGCAAGATAGGGCTCGGTCACAGACTTCCGAAGGCGTCGCAAGAGGAAGTTCACACTGGCAAGACGGCCACAGACAAGAGCTGCATGAGCACTCCAGTTCAGTTGTCGGTCAAGCAAGAAGCCAAGGAGCTTTACAGGGCCGTTTTCATCGGTGACCTTCCTTGAAAGGGAGCAGACCATATGTTGAGTTTTGGCTTCATTTAGCTGGAGTTTGTTGGAGCAAAACCAGGCCAAAGCGGAGTCCATTTGTGCCATTGCCGCATTCTGTGCATCTTCAGGACGAGGACCTCTGGAGCAGAGCGTTGTGTCGTCAGCGAACAGTACCGCTGTGCAGTTCTCTCCGCTGTGCAGTTTATATAGGCTTATATAAATCAACATGTATGTTAATTTGACTTGTTTTTAAACCCCATGTCATCTGGTGGAACTGATTTTCTAAGAAGGTCTTAAGCATTTTGTTCAAGACCTTTCCATGGGTGCTCAATTTTGAAACCTCATTGAAGTAACATTAACATTAGTTTTTTTGAAGGCTATTAGCTCTATTTACTCGTTGGCACATGGTGGCCATAGACTTTCTGTCCTTAACTTATGGGAAAATAACATTTTCGGTCGGTGGGTCAGTCAGCGTTTTAGACAGACTCCGTCTGTTTACTTTGTATTTATCCCCCCCCCCCTGTAAATAAGCCTTAGGCTGCACACAAGCCTTAGGCCTGTGCATGGAAGTTATCAAGCAAAGCAAGGTTACTGTACAAGGGTAACGAACAGTACTGTTAAAATATGGACAACGTTGAGACTAAAACCAGTGACTCCGCTACTATAGCTCCAAGGTCGGGGCTGAGTGCGCTACTAACTGTGCCACCGACTCAATATTTACACTGTCTTCTCATAGAGCTATGGTATGTTTGTACTCCATTTTTCCTAATGGTAATGCAGATTACATTACAAACTTATTAAATGTTGAGGGTATCAATTATGGTTGCATAGTCCTGAACTAGAACTATTATTTAACTGTTCGTTTTCTAGGCAGAAGTACTAATGGTTACGAAGAAAATTAATAAAACCATTTAAGAATATACTGTATAAACAAACTTGAAACCTAAGAGGAATGTTCTTGCCAGATTTAGATTTTATAATAATAGTTCGTAAATGTTAAATATAAACTAACTGGTTAAGACTTTGTTTATGAATTATCGATAGCCTATATAAATTTAACAGACTAGGGGGCCCATGCGCAAACTGAGCATTTAAATGTGGAGTAAAGTGAGTCGGTGGCGCAGTTGGTAGCACACTCGGCCCCGGTTCTGTGGCGGCAGCGTCGCAGGATCGACTCCCGATGATGTCGCATACTTTTAGCAGTACTGTACGTCCTTGTACTGTACCGGCTCACTCCTTGGGTTTGCTTGATAGCTTCCACGCACAGGCCTGAGGCCCATGTGAGGGGGCAAATGCAAGGTAAAAAGAGGCCGCCACCCTCTTAAAAAAATAAATAAATAAAAAAAATTAAAAAATTATTTCTGTTTTTGAGAAACTCACCTACAGTTAGAATAAATTGTATGGCTTTAAACTCCCCTTTCTTAATCAAATTAATCTTTTCAATAAAGGCCTATCTGAGCAAAACACACACACATTATTTATCACCAGAGCACTATGGATTTGAATTTGGCTGTTCTCTTGTACAACAGTAGGATAGCGGAAGTTTTTCTAGGGGGCCCATGTGCAAATTGCGCATTTTAGTATTTTTCTGATTTTCAATCAGTCTTTGTCTCTCAGCAGTTCTCTTGCCAAAGTTTAAGCATATTTTCCCTAATCTCGTAGATTTATTTTTCTCTATGCCTTCTCCTTTATGTTTAAGAGTTCAATTTACAATAATATATTTATAGTCTGTTGATCGTGGATCTTGATCATAAATAATGAGTCACCTGCCTCATTCTGCTACAATAACCAAACTAAAAGTAGCCCAAATTCATTTTTAAGAGCTGTAGGCCCTATCGGATCTTGATTAGAGTTGCAGACAATCTATTTTTGTTTAAAATGTAATAAAAAATAGATAAGATAAAATAGATCTCAACTTAACCAGCTGCTAAATTACATCACTTTTTAAAACCATTATGAAACATGTTGGTTTACTGGTTTGGTAAAGCTTTGGTTGGTTTTACTGGAGCATTGAAAGCGCCCTCTCAAAATACATCAAAGGCTTGGGGGTCGAAGCCGTGAAGAAAATGCCCATTTTAATTATCAGTCGCCAGTGCGCTACATTAGAAGCTTTAAAATGGCACTTCAATTGTAAAAATTGGTTAAGTAGGATGGCTGAAAAATGGATGTAACAGAGAAAACCCTTAGACTATTGTATTAAGTATATATAGGTCTATGATTTGTTTTTTTAGATATTATTTTATATGGGAATTTTTATCTTTTTTTATAATTTCAAATGTATTTTAAGTGTTTTACAATGCTGTGAATTAAACATCTGTATTTTTCAGCAAAGAAATAAGAGTTATGATATTTAAACCCTTGTACTAAACTACAACCGCAAGCCCTTTATTAGCATCTACTATCCTACCGTTTTTATGGTAAACTGCAATATAAATAAGCGTTATGCAATCATTAAGGATGTGTGTGATTTTTAAAATTATGTTTGATTTATTTAGGCTTTAATAAGTATTTTGGGTTTTTGTTTGTTTCAGATAGGCCTAATATAAAAACATTGGATGTATTTATACCGACAAAGAGGCAATGGGCGCATTTCTTACTGTAGTTCTTAATAGGTGAATCCACCGAATCTTGACAGTCAACTATGTCCGTTTAGTAACCGGACGGGCCATAAAAATGTTTTGGGGTATGCACAACAATACATGGTAAGCCCAGTTTGATAGTAAATCCACATCTTAACAATGGTAAGCTAAATTACTCACCTGTAAGGCCCCTTGCACACATTCCGATTTTTATCGGTCCGGTAAATATCGGTCCGATTTGTACCGGACAAGCGTTGTTTGCACACTATCCGGATTTAATCGGGCCGGTTGCTCGATTGCCGTGTGCCTACCGTGTGAATGCTTTTTAAATGGTAGATACTTTGTTTATTTTTCGTTTCCTGACGAATTTCAAAACATTCCAGTATTTTTTCCGAGTCCCTGGGATCAAGACCTTTAATTTGAGCCCTCTCCCATCATCCTGCGACTTTCCAAACGCTCACAATTGCTATGCAAAATTTTCGCTACATAGATAGATAGTAGATAGATTGTTTTGGACAAAAGTAATGAAGCTGTGTGTGAGTATTCCTTTGTTATCAGAATAAGGCGTTACTCATCAAACTACTAGGCCTACTTAAAAAATTCAGTCGTTTTTTTACTATGGGAATAATCAAATCCTTTTAAATTATATATATATAGTCTATATGCTTTTAAGTTGTTTATATTAAAAAATAAATACAAATCAGAGTTAAACAAATTAATACATTTATTTTTAATTTATATTTATTAGTTATGGTAGGTAACAATGTTTCCCTTAACTTAGTTTGTTATTTCAGAGTTCTTTAGGTTAGTATATTTAATAATTAGTCAAAATCCATACATACTCATCACCAATCCAGTTCAATTAAGGAAATAGACAAATATTTTACTCACTTAAGCTGTTTATCTTACTAATATTATGTGAGAGTATGGTTTTTTGTGTGAATATATATATATGTCTTTCAATCACGAAGACAGTTATTCACTGGGCAACTGCTAGTTAGTCTATAATTCAAAATAATATAATAAGAATTTTGAGAGAAATATGTAAAAATCGTGCCCTCTATTACCTTGGAGCAGTAAATCTAAAAAACATTACCTTGGAATTAATGTCGAACTTGACTATCTTTTAACTTATAACCAAATTAAGTTATTAAACAATGTATGTCTATTCAAAGGCGGTTAAAGAAACTTTTTACAAGTCAAACGTGGAATATAAAACTTCAAAAAAACTTAAACACACTTCAATCAATTAATTATAATGAAATTATATGTTGAATTTGAACTGACGCCGGAACGGAGATTACAGGCAGGTGTGCAATCTCCGTATAGTCACATGCGCCACTGTCTTTCCGGTGCCGGTCCGGCGCCGGCTGTCTACAGTGGCAGCGTCCGGCTGCTATCCGGCGATCGTGCCGGATCGGATGGTGGACGGACCGTGTGCAAGCTCCCATTCTCCACCGGCCGCCACTATTGGAATGTGAAATTCCGATATTTTCTGGACCAATAAAAATCGGAGCGTGTGCAAGGGGCCTAAGTGGGGCTGAACATGGGTCACATTCCATGTCCAACAAGACACTCAACCTGACTATTTCAGATTTGGATCAAACTTTGTTTATTTATACTTTTTGACATCCTGAACACAAATATAATTTAAAAAAAAACTATCTCTCATAGTTTTTGAGTCAGGCCTATGAATTTTCAAAAATCATAAAATGCCGTAATTTTTTTACGTGCGCCTAAATCTGAAATATGCCATAACCATAGTTCTATTAGTACTAGATAGCTGAGAGATGGCTCATTTTAAAGAGGGTATCATGGGTTTTAATTTGATACTCAACTTGAACACTTTGGGTAAAAAACTCTTTTTTGGTCAAACTCAAAAAAATTCTTTTGGAAAATGTTAGAGTTAGTGTTTTTTGATTTTTTTTAAATTTGTATATGTTTTAAGGCATTATTTTGTGAGTACACCATAAAAATTTCAGAGTGGGACCATGATGGGATCAGGAGATATGTTAAAAATACATCAATGGGGTCAATACATTTTTTGCCTTATTGGTATAGCATTATGTACAGTCTCCTTTTGAGATTAATAATTATAAGTTGGTAAATTTGTGTTTTTCCACTTTCATCATTAATTTGTTTGCATCGTCCTACGGAAAGAACGCTTGTGATGGATTAGGAGAGGCAAAAATGACTCAGAATTTCCTTCAAATGCTAGGAATAACCTATTTAGGTGTATGGCTCAAAAATATGTTTCATACCAATCCCATTGACAATAAAAATCTCATTTCATTAAAAATTCAATTCAAAGCTATAAAATTTTATGATTATCATTGGTTTATGAGTTGCCATGATAGCAACTGAAAATAACAAAAATATAAACAAAGTAGGCATAAAATTACAGCTGTTGCAAACTCAGCTATATATAAATATTAATGTTGTTTTGCTTTGTTGAATGAAAAGTAATGGGATGATTTGGTAAAATGAAATAGATACGTTTATGAATGAAAATCAGACCTTTACACTCAGCAAATTTAAAATGCAAAAGGACATATTTCAATCCACCATAGCGAGATATGACATGTTTTTGTAACTCCATAATAATAACATGGGGAATGACTATGAAGGTTTGCTGCAACAGGTTCTTGGTAAAACTGGGTGGTTTGAATTCAAAATTTAATAGATTTGAACTAAAAGAAGTTATACAGTATACCAAGTTTTAACTGAAACACTAAGGTGGTGGGGAGGGGTGGGTGGTTTGAATTCAAAATGTAATAGATTTGAACTAAAAGAAGTTATACAGTATACCAAGTTTTAACTGAAACACTAAGGTGGTGAGGAGGGGTAGTAAATATGTGTAAATAGATGGTTACATTTAGCCTACTTTGCCATAAGTAAAACAATAATAAATACTTTTTGTGTTTTTTATCCTCCTTTTTACTGGGATTATATTGGGTGTGTTATATTCACTAGATAACCCCTGAGTGCTTATCATGCACATTTGCGGACCAGAAATGAGGCTGTAAAAATCTGGTAAAATTGATCTTTTTTTACAAAAAGAACTTTTTTCCTGTCTGAATACTTCAAAAGAGTAGTGATTATGTATAAAAATGTTTAGCACTAAGGGTACCCAACAGCCCTTATTTCAGCATTGAATGTGTTGAGTAATATCCACATTTTTTATGAGTCATAGCTTTCATGATGTTGATAATGGTAAGAATGAAACTAAGTTTTTATGACATGATTGCCAATTTTCAAAGACTATATAAACTACATCTTTAAATGAACAACTTTAATGATCAGATACTGTCATACAGGTAGGCTGTTCGGCAATCAGAGAATACAATAAGTTGGTCCTTTTTATAATCCTGACACAAAACAGTTGGTAGACCATACATTTTACAAAGGCGATGAAAAGTCAGTACTTTGGTATTATACGGAGGCCACTATTTTTAGAGAGATTTTTTTTACTGGATACCAATAATAACTGCATAATTGAAGAGAACATACTTTAATTGACTTACTGTCCAAATTTGATATGATTATGATTAGCAGTCTTAGTGTTATGCCTCCCAGAAGGCAGTGATGTCGGTGAGGTAAAGCGTCACCACCGCAAGCGGCAACACCCGATCGCCACCCTTATATAGCGCGCTGCGGTGGTTATGTTAGGTTAGGTTGTCATAAATATGTTAGTAAGACTTTCCTCGTTTCGTTACAAATCAAACGATACTGGATAAGTCATACTTTAGCCCGCCAAATCCCGTATACAAGTGATGCACACACTCCGTCAACAACCTGACCTAGGCCTACTTAGAGGGGATTTGGCGTGCGAAGGTATGATTCATCTGGTATCGTTCGATTCGTAACGAAACGAGGAAAGTCCTACTGACTTATTTATGATAACCTAACCTAACATAACCGACACAGCGCGCTGTATAATGGTGGCGTCCGTATAATACCAAAGTACCGAAAAGTCTCCTCTTTATTGTCAATGATAAAAGCTGGTAGTCCTTGGAAATTAATATTGTTGCACTCTGCGGTTAACCTTTAAAACTAACTATTCCAAGCCATGTCTATTGTTTAGTTGTAAACAAAATTAATTGGGTTTGATTAGCTGTTGATGTATAAGGCCACTCCTCTGAAAATTCAGCCATTATGTAAACAAGTGGTGCTCTTTCTTTAAATTCTGAGATGTATTGGCAAATTTTCATAAAGATACCCCTTAAACATTAGAATTGACTCAGCTGTTATCAATTTATGGATCTAAATAAATAAAACCCTTTGTTTAAAGATATAGACAGTATAAAAATACCCACTTTGCAGCACTTTGCATACTCAGCGAATTTCAAATGCTTAAATAAATCGTTTAGATGAGCCTCAAATCAAGTAGAATCAAATTAAATCCTAAAATGAGCATACAACCATTTTCTCCATAATAACAACATGGGAAATGAGTATGCAAGTTTGCTGCCATGGAAGTGTGAAATTTAAATATTTTTTGCAATAATCCAGTAGATATCAACGTGATGGAAGCCATGAACCTCGCTTATTCTCGCATTGAGAAATAAGCGAGATATAGAATTTTATGTATTTCCCATAAGGTTAGTATTGGGACAACGTACTGTTTACCAATAACGATATCTCGGGATCCAATGGACATAGAGCAACGATTTAAGATACTAAATTATTTGTTTTTAAGCTGAATTCAATGGTCCAAAAAATAATTTTATATTTTTTGTTTTTCTATGTAAAAAATCCCTAAAACCCATTTTTGGAGGGGTTTACCCCCCTAAACTCCCCTTCCAATGGTCCAATCACGCTGTTTTTCGAACTTGTCGGAGTAATTACTATTTTACATCTCTGTGCCAAATTTAATTCAGATCAGACCATTTTTACGCAAGTTATCGTGCTTAAAGTCACACACACACACACACACACACACACACACACACACACACACATATATATATATATATATAGGGCTGCCATACGTCCCGGTTTGACTAGGGCAGTCCTGGTGTCCCGGCCGGTTTTCCTGATGTCCCGGTCAGTTTTTAAATTGTGTATTATGTTATTAAATAATTAACCATACCGGTAGTTTAACAAGTGCGCTACGGTGCGCTACGGCGGTGAATGGCTTAAAAAAAGCAGATAGTCTACTGCAAGTTAACTATGGTATCTCTTGCTCATAATTTTATGAAAAAGAACAGACATTTAAAAAAAGTTCATACCAGTGTGAAATATGAATGGTTTGGGAGCAGCAGTGAAAATTATTAAATCCCAACAAAAACAAGGAAAAATACTTATAATATATGTTTTTTTTGTTTATATTGTGTTCTATTTGCATGAAATGCTTTCGTATTTTTAATTTAACTAAAATTGATTTTAAGTATTGTTTAATGTATTAAATTATTATTATCCTTGTTATAAATGTATTTATAGTTCTAAATTTATCATGATAAAAATTGCACTGTCACTATTCAAGTAAAATTTTTTTCATATCATTAAAACTTACAATTTTTTTTAACTTTTATAAATGTTTTCCAAATTACAAGTTTGTTCAAAAAGTAATTTTGAACTCATAATAGATTTACCTAAATATTATTAGTTTGACTCAATAATCTGGACACAAAATAAGTCTGCTTGAAGTTAATTTTCACTTTAAAAAATTTTTCAAAAATTCTGGAGGGGGCCATTGGACCCCTGTCTGCCTTCTTGGCGGCATCCCATATCCCCCAACCCCCCGCTGTGTCTCCTCCTCGTCTGAGAGCATGTCCCAGTTTGACCCTTTGAAAATATGGCAGGCCTATATATATATGAATGGTGTTATTTGGCATCTGGGGATCTCAAAACAAAAAGTTATGATGGTCTCGGGCTTAGGTCTTACCATGAGATATATGGTAATAGCTTCTTCCCAATAAGGGAAATTTGCTAAAAGTGTATTACAGTTAAAAAAAAAGCTTTAATTAATTATCTGCCACTTATGATTATTTTTGTTTCAGGGTAAGAAGAAATTATTCAGCCTTTTTTGGGAGACGGTGGTTTATGTCAGTTTTAAAAATATCTGTAGGTCTAAATATGTAATGTTTATTTTATTCTTTTTTTTACATTTTCCACATATTTACTATTTAGAATTCTCTTAAATTTTGAATGAAGTGAATAAATCTGTAAAAAATTATAAATCATGCTCAAAAGTCATTTAAGACGTCATATAGCTACATTAAATATTTGAATATAATGTATTTCATTAATTGTAGTTGTTTTTATATATAAAATGAATAAATTAGTTATATGCAGTCTTAATGATTTATTTCCTTTGAAATAACAGTTAAATGTTTTTTGTTATCTTAAGTGTGTGTGCTTGCTTGCACAATTATCTCAAAAACAGCTCTGAGGATTTCCTTAAAAGTTTAGAAATAAGTCTTTTTTAGCAAAAAAGGTCTTCTATGCAGAGTACTTGGCAAGTGAAAATCTAATAACTTAATAAAAATAATATAAAAGTTGTAAAATTTTAATATTGGTCCAATCAGTTGTCATGATAGCAACGAAATAAACAAGGAACATTATTTTTCCTCCTATGTTGGGGGGCGAAGCCACCGCTATACCTTTTGGAAAAACAGATTTTGATAGTCGCTCATAGTTTTGTAGAGCAATGTTTACTTTACCAGAAGTCAAAAAATCTTTGAACCATCATGGTTTTTTAACTGTATACTGCATGTGTAGTTCAAAATCAGGTTAAATTGAAGCAAATGTATAATTCAATAAAAGCGAAGCCCACCAAACCTTTTTTCAAATATCAATTTTTTATGGCTATTATTTTTTCAGAGACTATGCTTTAGTCATAAAGGGAGCGCTCAGTTACAAATTAACATAAAGTACAGTATATTATGTGTTAAAATACAAAAACATATTTAAAATGTAGCCTAATAAAGAGCGCTAGATTTTTTATTTTAACATTTTTTTCTCATAAGTGTAAATTCATTGGAAGTGCTAAGGGGGGTGTGGGGGGGGCAAAGCCCCACATGTCTTTTGGCGATCATGTAAGTTGCTCACAGTGTTGTAGAGCAAGGTACACTTTACCAAATGTCAAAAAAAGCTTTATACCATCATGGTTATGTAAACTACATACTGCATTTTATGTAGTTCAAAATCAGGTTAAATTGAAGCAAACGTATAATTTGTTTTAAACAATGCCCACTAAAACTTTTTTCAAATCTATATTTTTAGAAACTATGCTTTAGTCTTAAAGGGAGTGCTCAGTGAAAAAATTAAACATAAAGTGCAGTATATTATGAGTAAAAATTATAAAAACATATTTTATTTTTAATTTAGTTAAGAGACAATAATGTTATATTTCCCTCACAAGTGTAAATTCATTGGAAGTGCTAAGGGGGGGTGTAGGGGGGGGCAAAGCCCCCCATATCTTTTGACAATCATTTAAGTCGCTCACGGTTACTTATATGTGATATATATTATATATACATATATAAAGTATAGATATTATGAGATAAAATACAAAAAGATATTTTTAGTGTGATAAAGAGACAATAACAGTATTGTTTCTTTCTCATAAGTTTAAATTCATTGGAAGTGCTAAGGGGGGGTGTGGGGGGGCGAAGCCCCCCCATGTCTTTTGGCAATCATGTAAGTCGCTCTTGGTTACGTATATGTGATATACATATAATTTACATTACAATTGGATATATAAATATAAAGTACAGTATATTATGAGATAAAATACAAAAAGATATTTTTAGTGTAATAAAGAGGTAATAACAGTATTGTTTTTTTCTCGTAAGTGTAAATTCATGTGCAGTGCTATGGGGGGGTGTGGGGGGCCAAGCCCCCCCATGTCTTTTGGCAGTCATATAAGTGGCTCACGGTTTTGTAGATCAAGGTATATTATACCAAGGCAAAAGAAAGCTTTGAACCATGCTTCATATAATGTTTTTTCATAACCATGAAATAGTGTTTTTTTATCTGTATACTGCATATGTTGTTCAAAATCAGGTTAAGTTAAAGCAAACTTTTATAATTTATGTAGCCTAATAAAGATAACGCGATATTTTATTTTAAGGATTTTTTTTTCTCATAAGTGTAAATTCCTTGGGAGTGCTAAGGAAAGGTGTGGGGGGCGAAGACCCCATTTTGCTCAGTGTGTTGCTGATGTAAGTTGCTCACGGTGTTGGAGAGCAAGGTACACTTTACCAAATGTAAAAAAAGTAGTTAACATAAATGCATCATGGTTATGTTCACTACATACTGCATATGTAGTTCAAAATCAGGTTAAACTGAAGCAAACGTATAATTTGTTTTGAGCAATGCCCACTAAAATTTTTTTCAAATCTATATTTTTGGAAACTATGCTTTAGTCTTAAAGGGAGTGCTTAGTGAAAAAATTAAACATAAAGTACAGTATATTAAGAGGAAATTGCAAAAACATATTTTAATATAGTTAAGAGACAATACTGTTATATTTCTCTCATAAGTGTAAATTCATTGGGAGTGCTTTAAGGGGGGGTGTGGGGGGGCAAAGCCCCCCCATGTCTTTTGGCAATCATGTAAGTCGCTCACGGTTACTTATGTGTGTGATATATATATACACACAAACTACAGTAAATTATGAGATAAAGTACAAAAAGATATTTTTAGTGTAATAAAGAGACAATAACAGTATAGTTTCTTTCTCATAAGTGTAAATTATTATTTGTTTAAAGCTAAGCACACCAAACCTTTTTCAAATTTAAATTTGTGATGGCTACTAGTTATTTTGGAGACTGCTTTAGTCAAAATTAAAGGGAGCGCTCAGTTAGCAAATTAAACATAAAGTACAGTATATTATTAGTTAAAATACAAACACATATTTTTAATGTAGCCTAATAAAGAGCGTACAATATTTTATTTTAAGGATATTTTTTGAAACGTATAATTCGTTTGAAGCAAAGTCCACTAAACCTTTTTTTAATATATTTTTGATTACTATTAGTTTTTTCGGAGACTATGCTTTATTTGGTAATAGTGGGAGCGCTCAGTAAACTTTTGGGACACACAGTATACATAAAGTACTGTATATTATGAGTTAAAATACGAAAAAGTATTTTTAATGTAAAAAAGACAATAACGTTATTTTTTCTCATGAGTATAAATTCATTGGAAGTGCTAAGGGGGGGGTGTGGGGGGGCGAAGCCCCCCCATTTCTTTTGGCAATTAAATAGGTTTCTCGCGGTTTTCTAGAGCAAGGTATACTTCACCGTTTACCAAAAATCAAAAAAAGCTTTGAACCATCGTGGTTTTTTTTAAATTATACTGCAGAAGTTTAAAATCAGGTTAAATTGAAACAAACTCATAGTTCGTTGAAAGCAAAGCTCACCAAATATTTTTCCTAAAATATTTTTTTTTGAAAAAATTTTTGGGGGAGCTTTTATTGAGATGAAATACAAAAAGATATTTTTTATGTAATAAAGAGACAATAACAATATTGTTTCTTTCTCATAAGTAGAAATTCATGTGCAGTGCTTGGGGGGGGGGGGCGAAGCCCCCCCATGTCTTTTGGCAATTATCAAAGCCGTAGCGCGGGAATTTTTTGGGGGGGGTTTGGGTTCCGTGGTAAGCCGTGGTGTCCCGTAACCGTGTCCGGCAACTGTTTCTCGGCAACTCACGGGGCATTGCCACTTATGGAGCCTTTTAGACTAGGCGGACACAGTTGCCCGCAGGGACACAGTGTCTGGACGGTGTCTCCTCGCGCAACCGATGTCGGCCACCGGCGAGCAACCGAGAGCAACTGACGGTTGCCGAGACTGTGTCCGGACACTGATACCAGCAACTGTGCCTGCTTGGGCAACTGCAGCGGACACTGTTTTATAATACAGCGGACAACTGTTAATAGTTTTATAGAGCCAGGATTACCAAGTCAAAAAGCTTTCACATCATCATGGTTTGTTGATTGTATATTGCTTAGATATTTCAAAAACAAGTTAGTATTAAGTTAAGATTTTTGAGCTGATTTGAGATTTATAAATATTGGTAGCCCCAAAGACAGTTAACTCATCATCGCTTCATCCTCTTACGTGACATCGGAGCGTATTCCTACGTGACATCATTGTGTTGATGATCAGTTCTTATTTTAACAACTAATTTATATTCCCTTGTAATTTATTTGTACGCAAAAATTTTACTTTACAAAAATTATTTTATATTTCATGTTATTGGTAAATTGTTGATGAAATTAAAATTAAAATAAAGTTATTGGTCTTCATTCCTGTTGTTTCTGCCAGTTGGAAATAATATTTTTAAAATTTGTGAATATCAAAATATTCTTTTTAATTCATATTTACTATGTGATATATTGTTCTGCATTAAACATTGCTTTCTTTTAAACGTTCTTTTTAAGTTAAGCTTCTTAAATATTATAAAGTTGGTCCAATAAAGTATGCGAATTGGCTTGCATTACAACATTAAACACAGTAAACAAATAATGATTACAGGTACCACTTCCTGTATTTATAACATTAAACAACTTGAGTCTGCGTGTGTAATTTTAGAACTTTCATGAGGTATTTGAGGAATTAAGGCGCTTGCCAAGTGAGCCAAATGTTGCCGGTTTAAAACCGTACTCGGAATAGTATATGTATATCATTACTACTACCGAAAGTGGGATTTTTCAGTGCGCGCTCAAGATTCATGTGTAAGACGGAGCCGAACACGTCAAATTGAGAGTTACGTTCGAGGTCAGGATGAGGTTGAGAATAATTGGAGCAAGTGCCGAAAAATCACTTCCGGTACAAGTTATGAACGATACTTTACATCAAGATGCAAAAATACATACAAATATAAAAGGAGACGTCAGTTAAGTATAAAAACTTTCATATTTCTCAATAAAACCTTGTTTTATAAGAAATTTTAGACAAATTGTTTTTCCTAGAAATTTTAGGAATCTTAGACATTATCCGCAATAGTGTTTTATTGGAGGATTTTTAAGCACGTAATATACTAACAACACAGCAAAACCAGGTTATGTCTATCTCTGTTTATTTAGATGGATAAACAGTAAAATCAGCTGAACCATAAATGGTGAAGAAACATTAGCACGCGTAGTGGACGAATGAAAAACTAACTGAGGGCAAGTAAAAGTAAATTTAGAGCAAAGGAAAAACAGATGATCGTTTTTCCCTTGCTGTAAATTAGAGCTTGGGAATCGGAAATAGTTATTTTTGGTATGAAGTGATGGAAAATATTTCTGCATAGAGTTTATAGAATAAAATTATTTTTAATAACTTTAAATGGTGTTTTTTTTTCCAAAAATATTATTTTTGTAATCATTTTGGTTGGTTAAAAATGGTTAAATTTGTAATTCAATAGATTATTAAATTATAATACTAAATACATTTTAAATCGAATAACGTTTGCACCAAGGGTACAGGCGTTAAACGTTTTAGCCAGATCCTTTATATCAATTTAATTAATGGTCGAATGTTAGTTTTTATTTAATTGAATATGGAATAAACATGAATTTGATGTATTCACCAGAGAACCAGTTTCTGGTCAAAATCGTTTGATTGCCAAAATCGTTCCATCGCGTCAACGGGGAGAAAAACAAAAAACATGACTGTTTTATTGAGCGTTAAGTAATTTCAGACACTGCAAGAAATGTATTGCTAAATATAAATTAAAACCAACTCAACCACTAAAGTAACCACCAACCTGATCTGAAGCATCGTAGTGCAACTTGAACTCTCCACCAAGCCCGTAACTCGCCACTTGGTTCTTTTCACTGAGTTCCATGTTCACGTTGGTCATTTCCCCTACTCTCCTAGCCAGACGCGCCGACGTGGGGTGAATGGAGTCATTCATAATACCAACGTCCCCGGTGCGGTAGTAATGGTCGACATTGTCTTCTTCCTTATTCACGATGAACTTACTTCTTTGTCTCTAAAAAACAAGAATTGTATTCTGAGACAATGAACGTTTTACTTTTTACCAAGAAATAGCTTGGATTTCGAGTACCGTTCTGTCCAGTTTCTAATGAGGTGTTCAGGTTGTACTGGTGTCTCCGCCTTTACCTGTCGACTCACATTGTGGGTAGGACCAACCGCTACAAAATGTTTTAGTATTTTGCGGTATACAGGGTGTTTCACCTAAGGTGTCTCAAACGGACTGTGGGCAATCTAGTAGTCCACATCATAGATGAAAAACAATCATTCCCCACTAAATCAACGCCAAGAAACAACGTAAAAATATTTTTCAACTTTTAAAATACAGAGTGTTCCAAAAACCGGGGATCAAGGGTTCAAATTTCAGAATTTTCAAATATAAACATATGTCATACGAGACATCAATTTAAAGCTCTAACCAAGACAAACAATTTGGTGAAAACAGAATCAACTTATGTTTTTTAATTTCAAAATTTCGGCCGTTTTTGCGAAAAAAATATTTGTATTTACGGATTCTCGATTTTCGCTGAATGTATTGGTTCTGTTTGAAAAATCATTGATCCCTGTAAACTCAGCTTTAATCTGATATAATGCCAAGACAAGATTTGGTAAATAAAAGTTTTTAACAATCCTTTTACTTTTTTAATGTTGGTAGCCCTAAACATCAGAAATCTTTGTTGGAAACATGAAATATAGTATATTATTATGAAGGTCTTACAAACATCAACAACTTTTCAATTTATACAGCCTTCAAACTACATCAAGTACCCCCCCCTCACTCTTGTTTGGGTAGTTATTAACAAAAAACTCCATTTCCCTGTTGAAAGCCCATGTTAAATTTGCCGCCCTCAAGGCATCGAATTGTTTATTAATCAAACATGAGTTCTTTTTGAGTATATTCATCTACAAATTCATCGCCTGAGTTGTATGCTTTTAAAACTCATGTGACCGTAATATCATAGGACCCCTTATCTCACAGAATAGAATTATGAGTGATATTTCTCGTCGACTTGGAAAACCGCCTCTCAGAATGTGGAATCCACCTAACTGATGGTCATAAATTGGAATATTTGAATTGGAAGTGGAATATAATTTTTTTATATTCTATATATTTCTATATTTTGGTATTTTATATCACAGAAGACTAGAACTGTGCCGTGTCCTGTAATCCAGCTACTTGGAGGTCACGAATTGTGGATAGTTGTGAGCGAAAGCTTGTGGATGTAGTGTTCCTTGGTAGGGATAAAAGTCCGCACTATTGGATACTACGTTTATAGGACTGTCCTCTGGTTTACAGTTTACGAACTGGACACAGTTCGTAAATTGTAAACCAGACGAATAGTGGTTCTGATCCCACGTTAAAATATAGGCCCCTTAGTTGTCATCAGCAGTTAGGCTATTAAGTAACAGCCCTGTCTAAGGACCATGTTGGCATTAGTCAGTAATAAGTAGAGAGACGATCTTAGTAACATCGCGCCACAATCATTCTTCGCTCATCTGTCATTCATACTTGGCTTAAAATACCCACCTAGATAGGTTGCCATTTGAAGCAATGTATAATATATTACGTATATAATGTTTATAAGATAACTAAAATGTATGATTGTAACTCACCACTTTGTTGAATGCTGTTTTCATATCCACTATCTCCTGGTCCGAGATGACTTGGTGGAACATCAGTATCGGGGGGTCAATGCTTTTTTCCTCCAATTTGAAGGGTGCAATTAGCAAGTGTGGGTTGTTGTGATGGACGTAGAAACATTTTAGTTCTGATGATGAGTTACTGAGCCCGATCCCACGACAAGAGTTGCTGAACATCTTTGTAAGCTCTTCAAAATCTTCAGCCTCTTCATCGAGAGTCTGAAATATTGGAAGATGAATTTTAAAGGTCTTTGAAGAGAAAGTCAGATTCCTGGCCATTGGCCCTACTGAGGGAGAGGTATCTGATAATGGCATATGTTTATCGGCACAGCTTAGTTTATCCTACTACTTTCATCAAGAAAGACAAAATCCATGTTCTACATCGGACAAATAGGCTGCCTCCACCTTAAAACATTCGGGAAAGCATTAACCTAAGAGTATAGCCAGGAGAATGAACACACGTGATGTTAAACGCCCTGCGCCGGAGTCACGTATGATGAAGTGAATTATGAAGAAGCTAGACTTACAATAAAACTTCTACTTCTCTAATACTTACCTGAAGAAGAAGTGCCAACTGGACGACCCCGGATGGGGACGTTGCGACGAGGTGTATATAAGGTAATGGAAAAAGACCGAAGTGTAAAGAAATATATTAATAATAAGAATTGATAATGAGATGCAGGGACGAAAACCTGGCATCACCGGTATACAAGAGAAACAGGAAAATGAGCCTGTAGGAAAAATTAAAAATGAAGTTCACTCTCCCAACACAGCTGGAGAGCAATTAATTTATAGAAGGTCTAACTGGCGTTAGACTAGGAGAGTTATTGACTCCAAACAAAAAATTACATTAACTTGGGCTTGATGTTAGTAAGTTAGTCGTGTAAACTTAAAGACTTTCGAGTAAGGCTTCCATGAAAAAGATGCGTGAAACTTACCAAAGCAACTTTTTTTACACAACCAGACGACAGTGCCTGCTGTAAAAGTGGAGCGGATTCCTTATCCAGCATATACTCCGGGTTCTCAGCCAACAACCGCTGCAGTTTGGTATTTCCTTCTGGCCTTGTTCTATTATTACAGTCTGTAAGGCAAACCAATGAATTTAACAAAATCGTTTGATTTCAAAATGCAAAATAATATACGTATTACAATTATTTTCGTTTTACTCGACTGAGGTATTTGTATTGACTCTGCCAATGAGTAAAGAGACCTCTCTTAAAAGTAAAGTGGTCTCTCAGTCTGAGCCGTAGTTCTTGAGGCTATACTGAGTTTTTCCCCAACTGGTTGCAACAGATCAGAGCCAATTACCTGAGCGGTATTATCCTTTAAATCTACCTCAGTAACTGTAGGATTATACAATCCTACAGTTACTGAGCTACTCTTTTTATTTCTAGGAGCACTAAACTTTTATGAAAGGTATGTACCTAACTTACATTCGATCGCTGCAAACTTACATAAGCTTACTGGCACAAAAACTAAATGGAAGTGGACTGAAACAGAACAAGCTACTTTCAACAAACTGAAGAACATTCTGTCGTCCGACAAAACATTAGTTCCATACGACATCTCTAAACCTGTTATTATTGAATGTGATGCCTGTGAGCAAGGGGTTGGAGCAGTACTGTTACATGTAATGCCAGATGGAACAGAAAGGCCAGTGATATATGCTTCGAGGACGCTAACTGAGCCAGAGAAAAGATTTGCTACAATTGACAAAGAAGCAATGGCTTTGGTCTTTGCAGTGAGGAAGTTCCGACAATACCTCAGTGGAAGACAATTTAAAGTAAGGACGGACCACAAGCCACTTGAAAGGATATTTGGAAGTGATCGGGACCTTACCAAAGTAGTGAATAACCGTTTAGTTCGATGGGCATTGTATTTGATGGAGTATGATTTTGAGATCCAGTACATAAAAGGTAATGAAAATCGTTTGGCGGATTTTTTGTCGCGGTTTTCACTGAAAAGGAGAGACACACTGGATTTAGACGAAGTAGAAATTCGAGCACTGGTTCAAGAGAAGATTGATGTAGTTTCTCCAAGTCAGGAACTTATACTGGAGTATAAGAAAGACACAGATATGAAGAAACTTCTCGATTACTTAGAACACGGTTGGCCAAAAAATACGGATAACTTTCCACCATCCCTGAAACCATATTGGAGCAAGAGAGAAGAACTGACTCTGGAAAATGACATAATACTGAGATTAGGAAGAATTTTAGTACCACCAGTGCTAAGAGAAAACGTGTTGAAAGAACTCCACAAAGGACATCCAGGAATTGAGGCTATGCGATCTCTGGCAAGATACTATGTTTGGTGGCCCAATCTAGATAAGGATGTAGAGTTGTATGTACGTAGATGTCACCCTTGCCAGAGAAACAGAGCATGTGACACAGAAGTACCTCTATATCCTTGGAATATACCAAATGGTCCTTGGGAGAGAATTCACCTCGACTTTGCGGGCCCATTCGACAACCGGTTCTGGCTAATAGGAATTGATGCATACTCGAAATGGGTCGAGATAGAAGTAATGGAACGTATTACAACTGTTGCGTTAACCAATAGATTGAGGACATGGTTTTCTAGGTATGGAGTTCCTAAGAAAATTGTCTCTGATAATGGCACTGCATTTACGTCTCAGGTGTTCAAGACATTTTGTAAGAACAATAATATATGTCATGTCACATCAGCACCTTATCATCCAAAAACCAATGGTTTAGTAGAAAGAATTATTAGAACCTTTAAAAGTAGATATAATGCTTGCAAGCAAGAAGTTCTATGTTCAACTTTTGCACTATTACAAGTGTTATTTGCTTATAGAAACACTCCACAAAAAACCACAGGACAACCACCTTCGGTCATGTTCTATGGTAGGAGACTACCTACAGCTTTGGATAGATGGAGGTCTGACAGTAGAGAAAAAATTGAAAATCAAGTTTGGCGACAAAAGTACTACCATGATTTAAAATCAAAACAGAAAGAGTTTGCGTCCAAACAAGAAAAAAAAGGTTGGAGACCAGGAAAAATACTGGAAAGAACAGGAGAGCTATCATACACAGTTTTAATTGGGGGAGAGGTAAAGAGGAAACATGCAGATTAACTAAGAGCAAGAGAAGGTGCAACTGATCCACCGCAATGGAAATTACAGTTGGAACCTGATGAAGATGGTAACTCATCGTAAATTGGTTGGGGAGAAATGTAGGATTGTACAATCAGCTGATCTAGTTGATTTAAAATAAATATAACCTAAAGCATGTTTAGTTTACAGTTTGTGTTATGAAAATAAATAGTTACTTTCAATTACTTGTATTTCTTAAATATTGTTTAGTAACCATAAAGCAGAGGTTCCCAAAATGTCGTTCAAGGACAGGGATTCGCTGCTACCGGGCTGGATTTTCATATGGGCTGAAATACCTCGGGGTATCAAATTTTGGTAATAAAAACATAAATTTAATTTATTCATCCAACGCATTTTCATCTTTTATCAGGTATACAAAGTAAATTTTCTTTTAAGGTAGTAGAGTATTAAAATATCTTCTATATATTAATACGCAAGCGGTTTTATTTTCACAGTCCAACCTCAATAACGGCTGGGCGGATTTAAATGTTTGAGGTGTCAAATTAAAGGGATTTTTATGTAGATTTGTCAATAAGTCTCAGAATTGCTGTTGCTGGTGGTGCTGTTCATCAACATTTGAGCAAGCTCAATTAACTTTGTTTACAAACTGAACATATGGTCAAGCTCTGAAATAGTTCTACAGGTAAACCACAGATATCAGCACTTATAATTAATTTTTCGCAAGGAGCAGTTTTTATTTTTACAGCTGCCTTGGCTTATAGAACTTGACAACAAATTGTTTTCAACAGTTTTCTTTTTTAAAAGATTTCTTATGTAATTTAGATTAGATTATGTTATGAAGTTTTCAAAGGTCTTAAATACTGCAGTTACCAGTTTTACAATGCAGTTTATGATATCTTATAGTGTTTTTTGAAGTTTCATTAACCTGAGCCAATCTATTTTTGGATTTGGTACAGTGATAATGCCACCAATAAGAAGAAGACGAACATTGACCGGTTAGAGGGAACAGATCGCAACAGCTGGCATCACCCTCTCAATGTAACATTTGATGCTCCTTCCAACCCCAGATTAATGAACTTAAAATTATTTCATTGTTGTGGGTTGCATTTATACAATGAAAAGACTGGTAGAGATAATGCATCTTTTTTGCCCTATAAAGGCAGCCGTTCCCTAAAAGCCCTAAACAAAGGACGTCATTGCTCACGGCGCCAGTGTTATTCTCGGTCAGCTAAATGTTGCTGTAAGTAGAGTTCGATCTTTTGCCGGAATTAAAATATACATTTCAGAAACAAGTGAACATGGGAAAATGAAGATGTTCCCCAAAATATCGTTTACGTTTACCAGAAACTCCTGCGGCAGATCAAAAGCACTTAAAAAGTTTCAGTAGTTAAGCCATAATTTTGTTATTGAATTTAGCCTTTTGATTAAATTTTAAAAGTATATAAATAGGCTGATTGTTGTTCATTCTTTTACTATGTGATTTCATTTCTCGGTTTCGAGCTACGTGTTATCTAGTGTGTTTTTAATTCTACATAGATTCAGGAGTCTGCGATCGTTTAGTTTTTTAGTAGGGGTCCATGACTGCCTGTCATTTAGGAACCACTGGAGTATAGTGTGTTATTGATCCGTAATTGTTTCCTAAGACATATAGATTTTACTCATTACACTCACTAACCGTCATATATGTGAATAAAACTTAATTGTTTTGTTATATACTGGCTACAAATCCATGAAGAGTGATTTGCTATACATGATAACAGGAGGGCTGGCTATAACCGTATTCCTTTTATTTCCTATAGGAACTATAGGTGTTTGTCTAAAATTATATCAACGGCGATACTTATTTAAAATAAAATAGATATTTAGTAATTACCTGAGAGAAATGAAGCGATGAATCTTTTACTGGATTCTAATTCCGTTCCATCGTTGTCAGAGATTTCCAAAGCTTGTTTAAACCAAGATGATGCAGCCTCATATTTTTGCGACTTGAAGAGGTACTCAGCAATCTCAAAACAATCCTTTGCTGCCAACAAAGTTGAAGCTGAGTTCTGTTATTAAAGTTTTTAATATAATCCAGGAGCCCCACCGGTGTCGACTGATGCACGGAGGCGTACAAGGAGTTTCTCTTTAAAACTTGTTTCCTACTTGCCTACAGACAGTTTTTAGCTTGGGTATGCACCTTTAAAATGGGAGGTTTCTTCCAAACTGGTCGCAAAGAGGTAAAAAATCTAGTTTGTCATTGTTAATTGTAAAAATAAGTGTATTTTCTCAAAATTTCGCTTATGACCTATAATCAGTGTTGACTTTTGTAATTACCTTTAGTAATGACTTTTAACCATCAACAGTAATTTTTCAATATTTTTTGCTTGATTTTAATAAATTTACATGTTTTGTATCCACCGTTATAAAATTAAATAACTTATTTAAATAGGTTAATTGTAAATAGGGAAATAGGTTAAGTAAATTATTTAAATGATGATGTGATTACTCATCATTCCAGGTTACAGGTTCAGTGTAAGAAAGGCCTTGTGGCCCTAACTTTGACTGTTTAGATAAAGACTTTTTCATATCATTCCGAACGATCTTTGCACGCTCAATACAATGCCATAATCCGTTTTTAAATATGACATTTCGTTTTCAAGATATTTTCATTTTCCTAATTGTAAATAGTTAAAATCAAATTATAAAAAAAGGTCTGACTATCTTCAGAAAGATTACATGTTTTTAACGTATTGCCGCAATGTAATCAGTGTAAAATTATAGTTCACAACACTATCATAAAATTTAAAACAAATATTTTGTAATCAAGATAGCGGATCCAAGATCTGAGTGAGTGAGTATGTTGGTGGCGCAGTTGTTGGTAGTGCACTCGGCCGCGGAACTGTGGCCCTGAAGCGTCGCAGGTTCGAGACTCAAGCTTAACGCAAACTTTTAGCAGTACTATTCACCCTTATAATGTACTGGTTCACTCCTTGCCTTTGCTTGATAACGTCAGACACAGATCAATAGTCTATGTGGTCGTGGCAAAGGCAAGGTATAAAGAGGCCACCCTCTTAAAAAAAACGAAGATGGCGGCCGAAAAAGACCACCCTAAAAAAATGATGTAATAATTGGCCAACATTGTCTGGGGTTGGTCTGACATTAATATTTGAACATTTTAGGGGATTGAGACCTAAATTGGACACCCAAAATAAATTGTTGTGATTACTTCAAAGTGAAAAAGGTTTTTAATATATTTATAAAAAAACTAACAGAGATATAAAATGATATGCATTTATCTTTTTAAAAGGAGATTTAGACGTTTATCGATTTAATCTGTCGTTGCGTGGGCATGAAAGAGGTAGAAAATTTGACTTCATATTTTAGTAATAAGGACCTTAGCCATTATAAAAATATATGCTGTTGCTCTCTGGTGGGGAGGGGGTAAAAGCCCAAGGGTGGGGGCGAAAATCTACTAAAAACATGAAAAAGTCAAAATAAAGATAAACTACAAAAGAGCACATACAACTGAATAGCCGTTTGATGGACGTAACGTCCCAAACTTTTTTGTGTGATTGAATCTCCTAAAGAAGTTTTGGTTGGTGCCTGTTTTGGTTGAGCGGCAACAATTTTCCAAGTCGGCGTAGAATTTTGAAGAGTCTTAAATTGAAACTATTAATTACAATTGATTATATACTTATGTTTTTCACTTAATCCCCACTGGAAGACATAGAATTATTTTAATTAATCATTAGAAAGATTGAAGTTCGACTGCAAGTGGGGGAAAACTAAAATAGAGAATGACTAGTATTCTATATGCAATAATGTCATTTTCGCCATTTGTATTGTGACGAGTACGAAACCCCCTGTTGGCTGTTAACTAAGGATTCCGGTACACGACCACATTGGGAACATAGCTCCAACAAATAAGAGGCATGTTTGCTGATTTTGGAAAACACGTTTAATCTCAGGTTAAAGAAAGGTGCTCAAAACAAATTAAATTACTTTACAAAAAAGACTTTAAAACAATAAAAACTCGAAATCAGCAAATATTACTCATTAATTTTAATATTTATTCAAAAGATTAAATTTCAATCAAAATTATTCAAAGGTTGAGCAGTCTGGAATTTTAAATGAATAATAAGACCTATACTTTAAATTTTAAATAACTGATTTAAAGAACTAAATTTTAAAGAAGATTACTTACGTGGGCCTGATGGGCCACGAGCCCTGAGGCCCCTCGGTCCTCCAACACACACCCAAAACTCCCTCCTAAGCAAATGACCCCAACCTCTTGTAACCCGACCTACTTAAAGCCTGAGCTGTCAGTCAGTCAGCATATCAAGAGTCGGTTTAATAACAATTCCAGTCTAGTCACACAACATGCTCAAATAATTCCCTTTTACAAAGGTCAAACCACCCAACCATCACATCCCCCCATCTACGGGAGACGATGTCCTCAGCGTCTTTGAAAAAATACAAACAATTCGCCTCCTTAAAACCTGCAATGAACTCAATGAAACAATGAACCTCCAAGTTACTTTAACAAACAAAAAACCTTTTAGGTGACCAAAACGAGGGAAAGAGAAAATAAAGGTTGATTTGAATTGTATGGATAGTGAGGAATGGACTGACAAATTGTTTCTGACAAAACTTCTACGTCGCCATGCCGTGAAGAGGTGTAGAACCACGATGCGATGCAGCAAAGGGCCTGATGCGTGGGATCCCCAAAACCTTTTGGCAGTCCATTAGAAGTGAAGCGGCACAATTGTCAGGGTAAGGTGACAATCCTCCATGGACTAAACTGAGAGTGTAGTCGTTGGAAGCAACCAGATGCTGGAAACCCATCTCACCGCCATACCGTTATGATTGTGGTCCCTCAAAGCGTGATGACCTGTGCACGGTATGATGAAGTCCCGTTTCACCATTGTAGGCAACCATTCAGCCAAGTTCCACAGACAAGTTCCAGACCACGCAGAAGACTGGATCCCGGAGAAGTCAGATTCTATTGGTCAGGCCATAAGGTAGAAGAAAGGATGGAAAAGGTAGTACAAAAATACAAAACACATTTCAATAACATTAGTTGACAAATTTTGTATTAAACCCTTTTTTAAATTTGTCACAAATTTTCTAAAATCCCACTTAATAAAATTCTCCAAATTACAAAACCGTCTCTTGCTATGAGAATAAGTATTTGGCTGTCGACTTTCCTTTGAGTATAAATTATTTAAAAAAAGATTATATGATACCAAATATGCGTTACATACAATAATTTCTCAACACAATTTAAATCTTAAAAGCATTAGTCAATCCTCAAATTTATCAAACTTCTCCTACAAACCAACGTATAAAAAAAGTTGAAAAAATTCATTTTACAAACAATTATCCTTTTAAACGACCAAATTATCCAAAACTTGCTTGTTTTAATTAATTCTTATTGAAAAGTCTACTAGAAGTGCATACAGATTATTCAATCTAGTTTTCAAATACAAAAAAGACGCAATATTCTCTACAAAAAGACATTCTTTTTCCCTACTTTGACAAACAAAAATCAAACTTAAAGTGTTCAGAGGAAAACTTAAACATTATTAAAAATTAATATCATTCTTAACATGAATTATCTATTCATTTTGCCAAAAAATTCAGTCAGCCCAAAAATTAACTTTATTCACAAGAAACTACGTTGAAAACTTCAGTTTTCCAAATTTAATAAGCCATCCAACCACATAAAAAGCCTTTACCATTGTATGTAAGAAAATCAATGAAAAATAATCACAAATATCCTTGAGAAAATCACTTCGATCAATTAAACATTTGATGTAAGAAAAATTAACAAACATTTATAATTTCAGTAATATTGATTAAACTTTAAATCTCTAACTTCCCTCAATTAACTTCTTCAAAACCTAATATACTGAACAATACTCCTTAAAAAACGGTTTGGGCCCAAACCAGTGTAGTACTAAATTTGAAAAACCCCATCACCAGAACTACAATCCAAGATATATTCCCCAAATCTCTCATCCATGTACCACACCCATATTTACAAATTAGAACAACGCATGCACTGACCCAAGCAATTTCAGGCAGTCAGCAAGGTCATGAGACATTGGGTCGGCTGTCAACCTCCCGCATCAGCACTCCAGTCGTTAAAATAATCTTTGTTTGTAAAAAAAACTATTTAATTTCTAACTTTTAAAATTTCCATATTTACTCTTTTAAGAGATAGATAGTTATATTCAATTCATTACCATGCTTTATCTGTGATCTTAACATTAAAAACATGTGTGGACTCGTAAAAGTCTTCAGATTATTTCTATTGACTTCAGCGAGGTTTATTTATCAGCGATTTGCACAAAATTTTGTTTTCATCACTCGGTATACGAAAATCGCCCGATACCGTACAGCTGAGATCTACGAAAACCTTCGATTTCCTTATCAAAACAAATAATCATCAGATGATTTTTCGGTACCCAAACATTAAATTTCCGTACCCAAACAAACTATTTCCGTACCAAAACAAAATTTTGCCGTACCCAAACAAAAGAAGTTCCTACTTTGACAGTTCAACCAGCTGGCTGTAAACTAAAATAGACAGTTCAGCCGAAATGTGTTTGCTTATAGAAAAATGACTAAATTATGAAATGGTGATGATTTTTTTATGAGTCTGGTTTCTTATCTGCATAGTGATGAAAAGTATTGTTCACAACTCGTCACAACAATCCCATTTCGCTGCTCGACAGTGTTTTACATGCTCGGATTACGCCTCGCAAGTAAAACATTATCTTGCCCCGAAATTGGCTACTTTCGTGACTAGTAGTGAAATATACTATTTATACCCTAGCCTCTTACTAAAATTTTTAAACCCACCTGAATATTCAAAAAAGATGATCAAATTAAATTTTGCTTTGTAAAAGTAAACATAAATAAAAATAAAAAAACCTAGTGATATATTGAATAACAGCAAAAATAATTAGAGTTAGTAAAAGTGGGGAAAATAACGAACAACAGAACAACGCTCGGTCCACAAGGTACTAAGTATAAAAATATTTATCAAAATATTACGGCAATGTAAGTACTGACCAGTTAGTTTTGTATAGCCGTGTGATTCATGAATCAGCTGCGTAGTGTCCAGTTGGTAGACTTCCTGCAGTCTTGTTAAGCTCCTCATTGCATACTCTAACTCTACCTCTTTCGGCAGCTGAGACAACTCTTCCTCTAGTACATTTCTTCCTATTATCAGTTAAATATATACTAAAAATAAACTATACAAAAGAATAAAAAATAAAACATAAAGAATATTAAAGATATAAAAGAATAAAAAAGATATAAATATATAAGATATAAAACGAATAAACGGATACTGCATCGGACCTGCAGAGGCAGTAATTTTCATATAGAAATTCCAACCATGCATAAGTATAGTGTACCCATCCGTACGAGTAACATGAGAAATGAGTAGGCAGGTAGAATTATATTTCTTTCCAGAGAGGATAACATGTGGAAGGAGTATAGATTTGCTGCAATGGAAATATTAGAAGGAGGATTTTAGGCAGTAGACTACAAAATTGACTCCAGACATTCTCACCGACGTTGTTCACCAGCAAACTCAGAGTAAGGGGCCATTCTTTAGTAAGACGTCGGATTAGAGAGTACGCATTGATCGGATGTCTGACTTGGTCTACAACGTTCTGATCCGGTGGCCAAAACTTTGACAGTTTCTCCAGTTTCCTGTAAACATATAACAAGTTTGTTGCGATACAATATTGTAAATCACAAAGATGAATGATGTGTTATCGTTTATATGTTTAAATATTAACAGGCAAGCATAAATGTTGTGATACTTCATCTCAGCCTTTAAACATCATAGGAAAACTGTAAGCACAACGTTAGGATTATATTTTCCTATAGTTATACACTATCCCAATATAATTTACATAGTCTTGAGGAAAAATGAAAAAAATATGCATTCTCATATCAAGGTAAAAAATGTGCAGAAGATTAAGGTAGAATAGATTTTCTCTTTTGCTTTTGTTTTTGGCCCCCGTTTATTTTGAGTCATAAGTATTTGCATAGGAAACATTTAATTAGGATAAATTTGTACTAATTAAACACAATGGTGTGTATGGAATTGGAGGATAAAACACAGGTAATCCTTTTTCCGAGTTCATTGATTGTTTAACGGAATTTTCTACCACTGAGCAATTTGTAGTTTATTTAATTTGTTAGCATACATAACTATTACGATTCATGTTAAGTGGAGAACATAAATTGTTCTGCCGACAGTTACTTTTAATGAACACAGAATGACAGTGGGTGTTGTGTAAAAAGTAAGACGTAAAATGCACAGTTGATAACATAGTGCAAACTATACACTTACATGTTAAGGACCCTTAGAGTTTCCTGCTGAATGTTGATGTAGTCTCGCATTGTATTAATCAGTCGTGTCTCTTGATAAGCCAGAGTTTCCAAGTCCACAACTGAGGTGAACATGTTCCCTAAAACCACTTGGGTGCTGCAATCAATAAGTTTGGGTTTCACACGATATATTTAGTATTTTAGCTTCTGAAAAGGGTGTAGGACAGAAAAATGAGCAAAGACAGCAATGAAAACATAGTATACTTCCTTACACATTAACCAGAGAGCACTTTCAAAAAATGAAAAATGGACTGATATATTTAATGATACGCTTAAGACTGAACACAATAGTAAAATAATATCTTATAAAAATGTCTTGACGTGAGCTTAAGATTGCACTCAAAGGATTTTAAGCCTAGTTTTTATGGTTTAATATTCAGGTAAAAGTTCCGGAGTTAAGATTGATCTTTTGTTGTATTAAGTCAACAATAAAGTCATTTCAAATTTGATTGTTACGTATCTTATGAATAATGAATTGACATGAATCAGTTACTACAACTCTTACTTGAATATTGAAAGATACTTTAGTGATAAACCCCTTGCAAGTAAAATTCACTAATTTACTTGATATAAATTGTTAATTGATTTTGAATGTGCAGTAGTAGTTAAGTTTAATAGCTCTCGTGTATCATTATTTTTTCTTAGTATTACCTCTTCCTTAGAGCGAAAAGTCATGGAAAGCAAATAGGTTAAAAAAAAATACTTAATCCAAATCGTTTCGTGTGCAATTTGTATTATTTCAAATTAATACAAATACTTACCTGACAACGATAAAAATTACAAAACATATTAATCTTCCCTGTTTCGACATGAAATCGTTGATAAAAATATACAATAGAGTAGATCTATCTGCACGGGAGGCTGTAATGTGATCTTAATATTTGCCTCCAGAGTAATAAATAATTAATTGATTGATTGATTGATTAATATAACCAAAAAACTAAAGTACGCTTATTTAATTGTCTCTTTAGAATATTTGCATCATTAATTTTTATAATTAAATTACTAAAAATGATCACCAGGTAAAATAGATATAGTATATGTGATTGTTACGTTCATCTATTATTGTATCGAGATAAAAAAAGTTTTATCGTCACTAGTTTGTTTAGATGAAAAATCAGCAGGTGTCTCATACATTTGAAGCCTCACAACAGGAGATTATATAGTTAATTTTATCCCCATTTTCATGCATCAATATTAATCCTGTTTTAGGTGTGATAAAATCTTGTATATATTTGGAGCAAATTTCCTATAAATACGAATGTTAGTTATCTGTATCGTAGTATCCATTGGGCTCCGAGGTGTTTGTATTTTCCTCCTCAATCCAGGTGTTTGTAAATCGATCAAATCGTAATTACATGAAAATGAGAATTAACTCTATGATGAGATGGAAGGGAATTTAAAGCTGGAATACAGATTTTTTAAGTGAAAATGTTTGCCAAAGATAACAGAAATAAGTATCTGTTCTTAAATAGTTTCTCAAAACTTATTCATTCAAAATTGCCACAAACGGGGTTTCTTATTTATTCGTTTAAAACTTTTTCTAAATAATCGTACAGTATTTGCTTCAAATAAAAACTAAAACAATATATGGTTGAGTAAAAAGAAATACTTTAAGGCAAAACAACAATTGTTATTCAAACTGGTTCATTATTAATATTTATTTATTTATGGGTAATTATAATTATTTCTCGCCTCTTTGTGTTTGCGTAAACAAGAAACCTTGAAAATGTTTAGTGATTGTAGAATTTGATAAAATAGGCCATATAATGTTTATTATGCGTACGAACATATTGTGGTTTCTGTGTATTAGTATGTACGGTCACCAAATAAAAGATGGACTGGGTAAGTTTGAATCTAAAGTGAACCTAAGCTTGACACGAGTTGTGTTAACCGTTACATAATTATGGAATAAATCTATTGTTTTTACGAGCCTAAAAGTGAAGTTGTCCTATTTTTATGGCTTTCAACCTTAAAAGGATGTTTTGTCAAAGTTACAATATATACATTCTAAAAATACGTAATATATCAATTCACTAAAACCTGTTATTTTGATATTATTTTCTTACTTCTCCTGTGGCCACTCAAATATCCAAGTCGATTTTAGCCCCACCAACACGTTGCCTCCATCTCCTATTTCCTCCGCCATATTCACCTCTCCCAAAATTCTTCTAGCATCATCCAACATCTAGTCGCTCCATCTTAACCCCTTCCTCCCTGAGGGCGCCTTCCTCCTCGATGACCTCTCCAAATTCTTTTTATTGTTGTATCCTTCTAGTCATATTATAATTCTTCTTCTTGCAGTCCTGACCACCTACTTTTAGCGAATTTCCCTTATAGGGAAGAAGCTATTACCGTAGGCCTCATGGTAAGACCTAAGCCCAAGACCAAAATAACTTTTTGTTTTGGGGCCCCCAGAAGCAATAAACACCATACGTTCGAATTTATATATATATATATATATATATATATATATATATAGTGGTTTTCACCGGAGTTCGAGGTCATGGCCAGTATATCCCGATGACGCAGAACTCCAGTGAACTTAAACGTATTCGCCGTTTATGCGTTTCATTCTCATGGTAGTTCGAAGTCACGGTCAGTATATACAAACGTACTAAAATGTTGGTGGTCTGCATCGATTTTATCATTTATTATTTAGTGAATTTCCTTAGAAATAAGCTATTACCGGCGTTTTAACACAACACAATGTTTAAAAAATATCCGTTCTGAGTAACCTCAGCAATCATATAAATATTTAAATTAGTTGATAGCTTTTTATGTGTGTTTTCTGGATATGAAGTAAGTTTGTTGTGAAAATTCATTTTTACCTGCACAAATGATGATTTGTTCCAAAATTTAACATGTTCTTAAATGGAAAATCAAATTTTAATTTTTTAGTTTTGTTTGCACGATAACTCTCGTAAATATCGTCCAATCGTGACAAAATTTGGTACAGTCATGTAAAACTATATTCTCTTGGGCGAGTTCGTAAACCTGCCACATCGACAGTAATTTTGTAATGAATATTTTTAATGCCTTTGTAAAAGATGGAGGTGTTATCTTATTTTGTACTAGTAGTTATACCCGCGGCTTCGCTCGCTGAAAGGATAAAAAATATTTGGTATACACGTTATTTATAATGGGTAATTTTTGCAATTTTCAAAATTGACTGATGATTTCAATGATTTGTCTAAATTATTCGTCTTAAGCACTTGATAAAAGCAGTAAGGCTGCAAATAGTGATCCACCCCAGATTGAAATGAGAAGATAAAACGTTTCCTTGATGAATTTTCATTTTTCCCTCAAATTGTATGAGTTGGCTTAAGAATGCTGAAATGTCCTAGTTAATCTTCTATTTAACATATAAAGTTGTGTTTCTAATACTGTTGTTTGAATAAAAATCCATTCCAGGGGTTTGAAATCAGAACTTTCATTTCGCCGCGCTGTCCCCTAAAATCTGTTGGCCAATTTGTCTCATAAGAATAAGAGACATACATATGATGTAAAACTGATGTACGGTATACTATAGTAAATAAAACAATGGACGGACTCTATGCCTAACATATTAATTAAGTATGTTTGTTAATACACCAAAAACTGTCATAAAAAATATAAAATGTGTTGGCCAAAAAGTGAGGAAACCTAATTCTCTAAATTTTTTCAATCACATTCAAGATTAGACTACTCGTTTAGCAGCTAGAGTGGAAAATGTACGGTAGAAGTAGTATATTTGTTTGAACACGTCCTGAATCTCTCTCAGCAAGCGCGCAAACTCTCCTAAAATTTCTAATTCTATTAACCCCGATTCTATAAAAATAACGGAATGATGGAATGGAATGTCTATAGGAGATTTTCAAGATTCTAGTTTGATTACTCCGGGTCGGGTGATCCGTAAACGCGAAACAAATACATAATCACTCCGAGTGGTATCTGACAAATATATGTATAAGGTAACCGTAATAGATTTGTATAGTCTATTCTTTTGGTGGATGGAATTTCTATTTTTTGTCCCTTGAAAATATTCTATAGACGTTCAATCCATAATTTTTAATCACAGCTCTAAAAACTGGAAAGGCCACCATTTTGAATTTTTCAATTTACCTTATTGTACCTTTTTCAGAGAAAGCATTTCAAAAACCTTAATCAGTATGCATTTATAGCCTATGAAGAATATTTCAGCCAAGTTTCACGGCCCAAAGCCCTGCATTGTTTTAGAAAATATGCTTTGAAAACTAAAAATGGCCGCCATCTTGAATTTTATAATATACCGTATTTTAGCCTTATGTGTGAGTATATTTTAAAATCCTTTCTTAGTACGCATCTAGAAGCTATAAAGATTATTTGTACCAAGTTTCATGGCCCAAAGCCTTACAGTTTTTGAGAAACTGTGATCAGTGAGTCAGTCAGTCAGTCAGTCAGTCAGTCAGTCAGGCCTTGTTTGCACGACGACCAGACAGTAGGACAGTAGAAAAAAATTCTTTTGTTCTCTTTTGTTTAAAGGTGTTACTGTCCACTGTACTGGGCGTCGTGCAAACAGGCCCTCATTCAACCGTTTTGGCTTATATATATATAGATAATGGAGGGAAGTTTTTTATACAATTTAGGACCAATGTTTTGTGGAAGAGATGCAGCCAAATCTAATCTGTGGGACTTTTGCCTATGTAGAAACCTATTTCTTGTAAAGTGGTCATGGATATCTGCACCTAATTGAAATGAAGAATATTTAAATTTATAGAATATTATGACCTGGAAAATGTATTGCAATGGCAAAGTCAAAATATTTAAGGATTTGAAAAGTTTAAGAATTAAAAAAATTGTTCAGTCATTTAGCAAAAACATGTTCGAAATTTTTGGAGAAGGTTGAAACATTTGCAATGGGGCGCCAGCCACCCGGCAAACCAGAATTGCCGTCTTTAAATATCGGGCGAATCAGTGTTTGTTTTAAGTCATGCGGGAAAACGATGCAGTTCAAAACAATATTACGAAAAAATTATCAGTCCATTGATTCTTTTTTAGTTAAAACAGAAGTCAATTTAATTGAGTAGTCAGTTACTTAATCCCACTGTTTATAAGAGACTAAAGACACTAATGAATTACAATCTTCAATTAGTTTTGCGTTACTTTCCATGGCACTTTTGACAATCCTAAAAATTCGAAGTAACTGAATCCAAAAGTATTTATTTTTTATTGAGGCCAAACCTTATGCGTCTTAGTCTCTCAAAATAGTTAAATTTATGTAAACTCAAGATTAAACCGGCAAAATAGTTAAAAGATATAACTGTGTCTTGCGCACATTTTCTATTTGACTTTAAACTGTATGCTAATCAATGGACAGTCTTGATGAATTTTGAAGTACGTTGCCTAATAGAACAAGGATCCTAACTTAATCAGTGATTAATTACCTAACCCGTGAAAACAGCAATTAAGACCAAATATCATTCGCATGGTGACAATAATGAAGATTGGCGTCAAACTGCTGCGACATTTTGAAATCGCTTCACGGCATTTTGAAGTCACAACGTCCTACAGCCTAACTGAACTTAATTATAATACCTGTTTTTATTGCCATAGATTTCCATGATTCTTCACATAGTGAAATTAAAAATCGAAACATGAAAAATTAAATAAAAATATGATGGCATATTTCTAGGCGACTCAAAATCTATAAGAAAATATGTCACATTATGATTCCTAGTAAACCTATGCTGCTCAAAATTGGGTAACTTTCACAGATCGTTACAGAATTGACGGCGTTAGAGTACATTGTGATTTTTACAAACGAAAATAATTATCAAGGTAACCTAACATAGGGCCTAATCCGCAAGGTGACAATGATACAGACTGATGTTAAATTGCAGCGACATTTTTAAAACGCTACACGGCATTTTGAAGTCATAACTTATTACAAACTTATCTAAATTAATTATGAGGCCTGTTTTTATTGTCATTGATTTCTATGGCTCTTCTCGTAGTCTAAAACAATCGAAGCACGACAAATACATACAAATTAATTTAATTGAATATTTCAAAGCGAATTAATAACAAAATTATGTCGTGTTTTATGTTGTTTTCTGGAAACCCACGTTGGTTAATATTGTGTAAATTTTAGATGAAAAAATGACAACGTGAAAGTGATAGAGTAAAATGTGATTTTAAAAATGTAAATACCTATTAAAGTAGGTCCTAATCCGCATGGCGACAATGATGCAGACTGACGTCAAATTGCAGCGACATTGTGAAACCGCTACACGGCATTTTAAAGTCATAACGTATTATATACTTACCGAAATTAATAATGATGCCTGTTATTGTTGCCGTTGATTTCTATGACTCTTCCAATAGTCTAAAAAACCGAAGCACAAAAAATAGATACAAATTAATTTAATGGCATATTTCAAAGCGAATTAATAACTCAATTATGTCGTATTATGATTTCTGGTGACCCACGTTGCTGAAAATTGTGTAAATTTTAGATTAAAAATGACAACGTGAAAGTTATAGAGTAAAATGTAATTTTAAAAATGTAAATACCTTTTAAAGTAACATATAGGGCCAAATCTGCATGATAACAATGATACAGACTGACGTCAAATTGCAGCGACATTGTGAAACCACTACAAGGCTTTTTGAAGTCACAACGTCTTGCAGACTTAACCGACTCCGGTACGATGCCTGTTTTTATCGCCATTGATTTATATGACTCTTCTCATAGTCTAAAACATCGAAGCTCGAAAAATATATACAATTTCAATTGCATATTTCAAAGCGAATTAATACCAAATTAATGTCGTATTATGATTGTTGGTAACCCACGTTGCCCAAAATTGTTTACATTTTAGATTAAAAATGACAACGTGGAAGTGATTGTATAAAATGTTATTTTTTAAATGAAAATAAATATTAAAGTAACATATAAGGCCCAACTAATCTACATGGCAACAATAACGCAGACTGACTTCAAATTGCAGCGACATGTTCAAATCATTCAACCGCATTTTGAAGTCCTTCTGTCTTAAAGCCAAACCCAAATTAATTTCAATGCATGTTTCTTATCCTCTGATTTTTAAATAAAATAAAGAAATAAATATTTATTTTCTGCGCAATATTTTGGTATATTACATTACAATTTACTCTTATCACTGTCGTACGAATATAAAATGTAATCATGAAAAATTAAATAACATTTTCATGGCGTCATGCTGAAAAACTCAAGGTTTGTTTAAACTATTGCCATAGATCTTGACCCTTTCATCTCGGAATAGAAAACGTTGCAACACATATTATGAAAACTTTGGATATATTTCATGAGAAAACCAACGATATAGAACCTCTGGATTGCGCCCTGCTGTGTTCGCCCGGCGGTCCGGCGCTCCCCCCACCACCGCATGGCAAAAGCCGCCGTTGCCCTGCACTCGCCATTATAAAACGCGTCACTTTAACGGCGCCCTGTTCGGTTAATATTGGGTTGAAATATTGTTACTACATTACAAACTGTTGTTCTTACTTTACTCTCCATGTTTAAGTTTTGTTAATGAAATAATAATTCATTTAAACCCTCTAAAAGTGAATTTATAAATAGCACTTTTTCAACCATTGTAGTGTTATTATTGGTTTGAAATTCACACAGTAAGGTTGTTTTATGGTATGTAAGGGCTAAAAAAACAACTTCAGTCTTTTTAATACCTAATTTATTTCCTCAATACATTGAACCCGTTATTTTCTACACATTTTTTAACAATATTAACTTGGTAACTTTTTGCCTTACCAAAATAATCATGGATCTAAACAGCTTAAAAATAAAGGCATCATTTGAAAAAACATTGTTAGTCAAAGAATAAAAAATACCATAGTATGCTCATATTAATAAAACATAATGGAAAAAAATCAAGGTAATTCCAGATAGTAGTCTCAAAAGAACAATGCCAAAACGGGATTAACACTGTCAATGGGAATAACAAGATTAAAAAGAAATTTCTGTTATACCATACAAATTCTATATGACAAGTTATTTTATGATATAGCTCTTAATAATATATTTTGTAATATAATTTGTAAACCAGATTGATTAGTTTGCTTGTTCTAGACTTAAAATAAGTCAGTAATTAGTATTGATAATTGATATAATTTTTTACCTTGAAAATTGATAGCCTATTAACGATAAACTTACGAAAATAAGAAATTAAAACCAAACGTATATACTTAAAAATAGGTTAAAATAAAGAGGGCAGCAGTGCGGATCAAGCTTTAGACCAGTGCGTTTTAACCACAACTTTTACCTGCTATAAAAATTAAACGATTCGGGCTAATTTTCCAAAAAAATAAGCCTTATGCGATTTAACCAATTGGCTCAAACGTTTACGCTGATACTTTGACTCTGACCAAAAAACAAAAAAAAATTCCAGCAGGACAACTTTTTCATGTCACAAAATGAATTTTTGTATCAAACCCTATTTAATCATTTATTTTTACTAAGGTGCGGTTTATGTCAAAATTCTCTATACCATTATTTGCCCACACTGATTATCTGTGAGTGTGTAAGATACAAAAGAAATCTGTGATTTGCAAGTGCTTCAAACATCAGTTTATTTGAATAACGCGCATCAAAAAGTTAACGTCGTTTCCGAGCGGCGTAGTTGAGTAAGATTCGAACACAATCTTATTAGTTTTCTTTAACCTGCTGTAAAAACTAAACTACTTGAGCTAATTTTTTGACAAAATATTTTTAATAAAATTCAACTTATTCGCTCATAATTTTATCCTTGATGCACACAAAATTTTTCCTCCACCTACACTATTATTAGGTGGAGGAAAAATAACAATAACTGTGTCAATATAACTTTTCCTTCATATGATCCTTTTCTCCTTTAAACGAGGCTAAATTAGAATCGCATATAAATATATACTAACATAAGCTACATAGCCAATTTAATCAACCATTTATTCACACTTTCACACTATTTAACACCATTTTTTCTAAAGTTCATTAATTCAAAATACCTCCCAAAATTTATCGGCACATTTAGGTAAATGATGTAAGAAGCAATCATGTTTTCAAAAACGTTCGGCATATCGGTAATAACAAACTCTTAATCAGGTGTTTTTTATTCAGGGTTGCCAACTTAGTTCATAAAAAATATTATTACCTGGCTATTAAATGCATACGGTTTTTGTTTTCTTAAGTTCAAACACTTAAGTTCTTGAATTCAATTTAGAGTAAGCAAATGAAAATCGACAGTTCTGCCAAATTTTCTCATTGTCCATCGCGGCGTTGCTAGATTTATCCTTATGTATTTCTTATGAGATTACTTTTAGTCCCATGGAGTATAAACTAGTACTTTAGTATTCTATTCCAGGGACTAAAAGACGACTTCGTTGGTAGATGGAAGAAAAATGATATTTAAGAACTGAAAAACTACGCATAAACTGAAATAATTCAGAGTACTGCAGACATTTTGTTGTCAAAAATGTTCTAAACTAGTAAGAGACCCCAAGTCTATAAGTTTGTTTATCAACGTTATAATAGGGTCTATGACTGAAGAAAAATGTGTTACAGTACATACTTGATATTAAGATCTTTCATTTAAAATACACTATAGATTGCCTACTAGTTGAAATTAGACCCTATTTAGATATAGTTTTCACTTCCGCAAAAAATCATATGGCTGCAATAAAGCGTGTGACTGGATTTTACATTTCATTGTAATTCCGTAACCAATATGGCAACTCATAAGTCCCGTGTTATTAATTTTTCATTTTCAAATTAATTTTTCTACGTTCCCATAAAACTAATATGACTGAGCAGATCTACAGGAAAATAGCTAAGAAGTACTGATTTTGTTTTATTTTTTGGAGGGGGAGGAGGGAGGCTTCGCCGCCGTGTTGCGCGGGAATGAATTTGGCGGGAACATCTGCGTCTGCGGCTTTGGCGCCCAAGAGCGCTGGATGTTAGGCGGGAACTGGTGAAACGTATATAGTACAGTTGGATCAAAACAATAATTCGCGGACCGCTTTGGACATGTAATGTCTACTCCATTCCAACAGCCGGTTATGAACGTGGCACGGTTTCGTAAGAAGCGCGGTCTTCCAATCTCAAGTAAAGTAGTTTGACGGACGGTGATAGCATATTTTCGAATTAACCTACCTTCCTAAATTAATGGATTATCCAACGTGAAATATAATGAAAAATACTCCTTGATGAACAGTACGGTTTGCGTTTCTGGATAAAAAATACGTACTTTAAAATTTACTTTAACATTCATCGAGTTCATGGCCCGCACCACATCATAAAATATTTTATAAAAGATCTAATATAAAATATTTGAATTGAAATTTCAGAATTCAAGTATTAGGTTGAAAATAATGTGTTACTAGAACTTTCATAAGATATTAGATTAGATCTTGTTAGGATTATTAGAATAATTGACGTCTTATTTATTCTTCACTCTTTTTCACATTAAACCAAAACATCGAGTGAATTTGGACGGTGGTCATTCTTTTATAATATAATTTTAATATACCAGGGTGTCCCATTCGGTCCTTTTATTTTTGCACCGATATTTCGCCGCATATCAAACTGACGAAAAAGGTTCACCAACCAATATTCCGCCTTGAGGGTGACAGGTACCTGAGGACTGCAACACCACGCAATGACTCAGGAATGTTACCCTCCGCTCCCCCCCCAGGCGGGTTGAATACGAGTTGATGAACCGCAAAATATTTGTACTCCAAAAATATTTGTCAGTTTTACATAACACGGCTAAGCTAAAAGTAGCCCCATTCACAATTTTTCGGAGATTTTCCCCAGCCACATAAAGTTAGGCTTCTTGTTGTTATTTTTACAAAATTACAATTTACTTTGAGCACCTTAAACAAACTGACAATCTTGTTGCAGCATACAATCCCAACCGGGTGACCCGCAAGTGAGGAAATTGCCAGTGATAAAAATAAAAAAAACGTCCACAGGGGTCCTGATAATATCTTTGGTTTTCCGTCGGCCTCTAGCGGTTGAAAAAAGCATTGAGAAAAGCGTTAAAATAATGAGTTTATGGCTGTATCACTGTTATGATGAAGTTTAGAAAAAAGATTTGTTGTACAATAAATAATTGCTTTAAAAATTTTTACATATTGTTGTACAACAATTAATACAGCCGCTAAATTAAAAAATGTCTGCCAAAAATGGCTGGCTCAGCTGAATATTTTCTATCTTCCTTAAAAGTTTATTGAAGACAAATTACTAATATTTTAAAGTAACTTCAAATTTTATATTCAGGCGACTTTCTTATTGAAAATTTGCCATCAAAGGCGCCCTTTTGAAAAAATTACCAAGAGTAAATGACGAACAATGAATAATTATTTTGTTATTGATTTTATTTGAATTGTTTTGGTCAAAAGATTCTTTCTGGCAATCTTTGAAGAGGAACATTTGCAACCCACTGTTCTAAAACGTAAATCAATAAAAATTATGACTATACACGGTGTTGATAAAAAACCCTTCAGGACTTCGGGATATGGTTACTTACATCAAAACTAAGAAAAAAGTTCCTATAAACAGGGGTCCTAAAATGCTCGGTTATCCGTCTGTCGGTCTGTATGTGTTTTTAACATGATTTTGCATAACTTTGGAACGACAAAAGATATCAACTTCAAACTTGGTATTTATATGTTAACTATTAGGACCTATTTTCGTGCGGAGTATCAAGTTTCTACTTTGTACCATTTCAAAATGGCAGCCATTTTTATATTTTAAAACTAAATTTCTTAAAAACCGTAATTTTTTCAGAAATTGAACAAGAGACAAAAAAGTTGCGAAATTTTATTTCCTACAAAACCATATCAAGACTATTAAGATCAAACAATAATTAATGGAGTTATTGCAAATTTTCCAACAAAATACATGCATGTTTTATGGTAGCTATGGCAAATTTACTTGAATTCTGTTAGAAAAATTGTAATAACTCCGTTAATTCTTGTTCGATCTTAATAATCTTGATATGGTTTTGTAGGAAATAAAATTTCGCAACTTTTTTGTCGCTTGTCCAAATTTTTAAAAAGTTTCGGTTTTTAAGAGATTAAGTTTTAAAATATAAAAGTGGCTGTCATTTTGAAATGGTACAAAGTAGAAACTTGATACTCCGTACGAAAATAGGTCTTAATAGTCAGCATTTAAGTACCAAGTTTTAAGTTTATATCTTTTGTGGTTCTAAAGTTATGCAAAATCATGTTAAAACACATACAGACCGACAGACGGATAACCGAGCATTTTAGGACCCACGTTTACAGGAACTTTTTTCTTAGTTTTGATGTAAGTAACCAATTCCCGAAGTACCGAAGTGTTTTTTTATCAACACCCCTGTATAAACTACCACCGTTGCAACAGACTTCCATACTCAGCGAATTTCAAATGCTTAGATAAATCATTTAGAAGTACTTGCCTCCGAATACCGCGGCTAAAACGTCATTCGACCAAAACTACACCCCTAAAGAATGCGGTCATAACGACACCAACTTCGGGGTTGCTAGTTAGTATAGTTCTTTGCTGCTACCTAGGGGTGCATTTACAATCCCCCTACGTTGGGGATTGTTGTGCTCTGAGCGTCTACGGCCCGTTAGGTGTAACAATCCCCCTACGAATTCAGCCTCTCGAGCTCGGCGCTAATCTAGGTCTGGGAAAAATGTTGGCGCCGAGTTTAGCCGCGTTTACACTATACAACTTGTTTCATAAACTTGTGTTGTACAACCAATTAATTATACTAATTGGTTTGAACATGTTTAAGAAAGCAATGAAAATTGTTAAACAAGTTGTACAACAAGCGTGTTTTAAAAACCAAAATTCGTGTTTTACAACAGGTTGCAGGTTTCCCGAGCCTTGTCGGAAAGGTGAAATGAAATTGTTGTTTTATAAACTTTGGTTGTAAAACATGTTTTAAAACACAAGATCGAGTTTTAAAAACAAAAGTTGTATTAAACATGTATTACAAACAAAAGTTTATAAAAAAGTTGTATAGTGTAAACGCGGCTTTTTAAACCTATCTCAGGAGCGGAACATCCCATTGTACTAAAATAAGCTATGAAATGAAGCTCGTTTTTATAAATTTTGTGACACATATCTTTTTTAATCCATAAAGCGAAACACGTTAAAAACGCCTTGTACGTCATTGGATTCTTATAGTTTCGCATTCAAATGTGAAGTTTAAACTTTTATTATCAAAATAACCGCTAGAAAAAAATATACTCTAATTTTAATAGTGTGAGCACAGATTTGATAAAAAGTATACCTGACTGTCAAAATTATATTTTATAAGTATACTTTTCAATTTGCCGTTCATTTTTAAACAGCGTGCTTGTTGCTAGTCGAAAAGGAAAGTTATTTAACATTGAATCATTTTCGTTACTTACCTTTTAACGCTGAATTACTGGATTACTGGTTAGCCAGATCTTTTTTAAATAGCTGTTTAAAGGTTTACTGCGAGAGTTGACATGAATGATACGATCGGTAAATTATAAGTAATGGGAATGGCAGCCGTTATTATACCATTTTAATTGCATTGCACCACACATGTATTAATATTGTTCTCATAGATTATTTGCCTAAAAATTGCCGATATAATAGATTAATAATGTACAGTACATTTTTCACGCAGCCTAAAAAATGCCCGGGGTCTGTATGTGGGACTACTAAGGCAATGTTGCTCGGGCCCTTTTTTTATAATTTCTGACTTAAAAAGAAGTTATGTAAGTTTGAAGTAATGTAAACAAAATTCTACTAGAAACTAACAATGCCACGACTAAGATAATTCAACTACCCTACGAAGATTTATGTTGGAACTCCTTATTGACAAATATTTATATGGGTGATCCCTAAAAAGCGGGTTAGTTCGTGTAACTGCCAAAAAACCTTTACAAATAAATTTAGTTTAATTTAAGCATTGCATTCTGATTAAATGAACATAAAATAAATACTTGGTCACTTCCATTGTCCTGAATGATTAAAAATATATCGTTATAGAAATCAGAAATTACCGCACGCTTCGGCACTGCCGCTATCGTGCTAACAGACAAATAAAAAATGCCATAAAAATGCGTTATCATTAATTTTCTCTAATAATGATTTATTCATAAGGCTTACTGTTTTGTTTTTACACAACTAAAAAGTGATTCGTAAATTAACAAAACAATATTAATTTTTGCGGTGTCGTTATTACCGCATTCTTTAGGGGTGTGGCTTTGGTCGGGTGTCGTTTTAGCCGGACACCCCTCTGAGTTAGCAAATTTAAGATAAACTAACATTATCGTTGGTTACTATCGTTTTATTTTTACTGCCTACTTTAAGCATAACTCAACATACTCTGCGGTTTAGAGAGTGCTGTAAAAAACTATAAGAATCCGACTGTTTCAATAATACCCTGTTACACTTAAGTTCTTTTGTGCCTGGTTATAGTTACTCCAAACTCAGTAAGTTATTTCGAATAAAATTGCGAATTTACATATCAAACACTCTGTATTTCGTAAATTGATTCACACACCCAGGAAATAACCCCTCTGTGATATTTGTAGTTTCAGTGGCTACTTATGTACCCGATGTACGGGGTTATAATTATGTTTAGTTAAATGTTACAAGTTTTATCTCGTTATATACAAAGCGGTACTTTTCCGTTTTATTTATATTTTCTAGTCTTTTACACTAGGCATTCGTAATTGAAAATATATAGGTATTTTTTAGCTTTCAATCAAATCGCCTAATATTCGACTTGATCTTTGTATACTAGGCGAGTTGACGGTACTAACTCACTTTCCTACTCGCCCTCATCCTCGGACTATTTAGTCCGGCATTAAACGAGTTAAATAACTCACATAAACACAATTTAAAAATTCTTAAGACTGATTACAGTTTTAAGAACACTGAGTTACAAGGACGTTTTACGAGATTAACTCCGTAATATTAATATGCTTTCGCAATCGAAAGCTGTACATAATCTGCTTTCGCAATCGCACTGTTAATAATTGTATGGACATGGACGAAGAAGATTTAAAACTGTGCATCCAAGAAGGGTAAGTCACAGGTCACTCACCCTCGTGCCCTCGTCCACCTCGCCTGTCATTGAAGAAAACAGGACATACCACCGCCGAATCGCGCGAACGAATTCCCCCCCCCCCCCTCCCACCGTACACCCTGCGTCAAAGCCAGGCCGCGCGAAAATACTTGTTGTTGTTCCGTTGGTCCGTTAGTAGTACTTTTCGCGGCAGTAAAGAATCCTCCCCTTTCGTGGCAACCAGGGGACCCCCAAAAACGCATCGTGATTGAGCCTGACGGCACGTGCGGCAAATAATAAATACACCCAAACTGTATGAACAAAATTTTACACAAATTGTAAGAAACTATTTTAATTTGCTGCTCTGTTCGGCTAACCGCGCCTGCAGACCGGATAGCGGCAACCATTCATGCAACAGTGATGAGCTGGTTGGTGCAACATTTTTGCATGTTTTAGAGGTGATTGTGATTAATTTTATTCATGTCGTATCCAATTGCTGTGATTGGGCATTTTGTGAGATGTCAAACGCAGCCTAGGCACTGCAAGAAGTGCCCAGCGTGGCTGGGCTTTTAGTGTCTCCCGATTATTTCAATCAAAATTACATTATGTGTCCAACGAAACTGGACCCTTCATGAGGTGCCTAACGCTTATTGGGAACATGCTGTAATTATATGGACATGTTGAGCAGTTGCTATTAAATCTGTTAAGTTAAAATGTTTTGGCAGTTTATCCCTCTCCACCCCCAATTCCGGTGGTCTGATCGGACTGGTTTTCGGACTTAACCGGTTGATTACCACTTAAAAGTCTGTACCAAATTTCTTTTTTTTCACCCCAAACCTAAACTTATCATAGTATTTGGCTTGAGGTCTTGAAATGAATCCTACGGTAAGAACTTCTTCCGTGAAAGGTAAAGTCGCTAAGAAAAGATTTTAAATATTTTTCGAGTATAAAAATGTTTAATCGTTTTTATTTATATACGCCTTTTGGATATATAATCTGTCTTCATGGTGTTTGGATAGCAATTTCCGTGTTTTAAAAATAGACTTTGTTAACGAATTACTTAAAAATAGCTTTTAAATTAAACGATGTATAAAAATGTTTCATTAAAAAAATAATACTGATAAATTAAAAACTGAATATTTGCTAGCAACCTACTTACATTTGAATTTCAACTCTTATTGATTACATCTTAATATAGGTTTTTGTCACATGGTATAAACTTTGATATTTAAACTGCTGGTGTCAACAGGAATAACATAAACAATTTAGGCCTTAAACAATTAATGGAAAGGGGTTGAGTAATCAGGTCACTAGACCATAGAGGTCATATGTAGAGTTTTTTTTTTTATTTTATGTAGAAATACTTAAAAATCTATATAAATAAAATTAGAGTTTTGTCTGTACATTGCTTAGATTTATGAATTTTTTGGTTATTTTTGCGTTTTGAAGGTCAGAGAATCCGAATCGAGCCTTATCTCAATTTATGTCACGATGTTGGTAACGCTCAACATCACACTTTAGACCGCTTTTCACGCAAAAACTAGAGTACTGTTATGGCTGAAACTTTTTTCCCGGGTAGTATTCACATATGATAAGGTTTTAGACTACTTAAAACTAGCGTGCGTCTTTTTGAAATTAAATAGGAAGTTTCTAAAAACCGAGTTTTATTCGATTTCAACCAAGTTTCCCCACAATAATTAAAGGGGATGACGTTTTGTTTACATTTTCAGTGTTCCAAGCAGGTGATACCTTCACTGATGGATTCGTCGTTACAGATGTTTAACAATTTCATTCAGTTTTATATTTTGGTTTATAATATTTATTTTTTGTGTACTATATAAAAGTAGCATTTAATCCATCGTTAGTTTTCGTACATAATCCATTTGCTCATGGAATCTATTCATCAAGTATAAAAGGTTTGATGTTTAGGCAATTTACTAAATCACAAGTACTTTTGAAATCAAACTGCAAAATCCTAAAACACGAATTTTATTTTATCTCGACCAAGTTTGGCTTGTGGCAGAATACAAATAATAATTGATGAACTTTTTATATCCAAACACATGTAAAAAGCAAAAAATTGGTGGTAGTATGTCAAATCAGCTTTCAGGAATAGAACATAAAATAAATCACTGACTTGAGATAGTTTAAAGACCTTTCTTCCCTGTAACAGCTGTTATTTAAAGAGCTAATTTAAACCATTTATTTTATGCACATCATTAGAAAAAATACTTTGCTTCCGTCTTTAGCGAATTTCATTGACGGAATTAGCAAATTTCCTTATAGGTCTTACAACCTTGGACCTTTGCATGGACGTTCTTATGGCGTAAGCATCTGCTAAGAACGTTTTGTTTTAGTTCGAACTTTTAAGGAATCTTGGTGAGGTCGAAGTTTATAAGTTTTCCTAAGTACAGCTTTAGCAGGAACTGGAGGTTTCTTTTCTCTTCTTTTCTTTACCTTTAGTTTAAAACACGTTACCCAGTAAAATAAACGGCATTCATTTTTTTGTAAATGGAATGGATGTTCTTTTGTTTAGTTTTCAATGTTCATTCAACAAGCAGATGGTTCAAGCTTCACATACGGATACAGCTGATTTACAATTTTGATAATTTAATAATGGTTTTATGGTTTTTTTATTTATTATTTAGATTATATGTATTATATAAAAGTTAGATTTAGTTTAGTCGGTTAACTTAAAGTTATCATTAATTTTTGTACCTTATGTGTGTAATCATAAACTCAGTATGTGGCCTATCTTCATTTAGGCAGCAGGGTGTTACAATTTTTATCGTGAGCGAAGCCACGGGCAACTGCTAGTCTTACAATAAAAAGGCTTGATGTAATGATTTCATGTTTATTCATTTGTACAAACATAAAATAAAAGCTTGACCTTCAACTTTTGTTAATATCAATAAAATTAAAACATAACATACAAAGCAAAATAATTTAATATGCATTTTTAAAATTCTTACACCAAAGAAGTATTCGTTTCTTTATTTGTGCACGGAATTCTTGTTGGCACTTTCGAATTACAAATACCTACGTAATTCTGTGTATTTGTTTTGTTTGCTTTGTTTCGATTTATCTTTTTTTTTTGTGAGGGTAACTAAGTAGTAGGGAATTAATTAAAACATTAAATATATGTTAAAACGTTTATGTCAATATTGATATGTTACGTTAAATATAAATTTGTTAGGTAAAATTTTTAATGTTTTATTTTCTTATTAAAGCATAAAATTTAAATTGACATCTGTCTGGATTGCTGGTAGACAATCTTATTGACAATGTTCTATGATGTTCTTTTAAAATGTTGTTATTTTGCAAATAATACATAGGATGACAACAGTGACCTAAACCACAGTTTGACGTTTTGACAAGTGTCCAGCACAGCAAATGGGCAATGAGCGTTAGGCACTTCATTATTGCTCGATTTTGTTGGTAACATATGTGCTCAGGTGAGCCTGGCACAATGAAGTGCCCGGTCAGCGCTGGACACATCATGAAGTACCCAATTGCAGCAAGTGGTACAACATTCATATGTGATTATTCCTGCTACTAGGGCTGTAACCTGTAAACCGGTGAGCGGCAAAATATGTCCATTACTACGAGGTAATGTTAAGGGTGCTCAATATTTCAATTGTTATATGTTATTCTCATGGGTTTACTTTGTCTCCCACAGGAAGATTGTCTTTTTCGGCGGGAGGCACAGTATTGCATAAAGCAGGTGGGGGAAACAGTGATTGCCTATCAAACGTTTTACAAGGAGTAGGATCTTTAACCGCTTAATTTGAAGAACTCAAAAAATGTCAAGCCTATTCCATTACCATATAATTTACTTTGGGGGAAAGCGCTTTCATTTAACCATGGAAGACAAATAAATATAATTTAAAATATGCAAATAATTACTGATCATGCAACAAATACATTTTTCCGAAAAATAACATCAAATGCGCTTTGGTTAACAATATTTCAATTACACTGAATTAGATTTTATTGCGAAAAACCTAATCTTACACGTAAAAAAACCAAACTTTCTTCTAATATATTTTCCTAAATCGTACACAAAAATCCCACCAGAGAGCAGCAGCCGATTCCTAAACTACTTTATACGAACATTCACGACAAAGAAATAGGGGTTTTATGATTGAATTATACCTAATAGGCTTCACCTATTCCCGAATAATCGCCTGGTATTTTACTAAAATACGACTTAAAAACTGCGATGTCTTGGCTCTGATGACAGTGGTTTAACTGTATTTTTTTAGTATAATTCCACGGACTAAATCCACGGTGCAATATGTGATCACCTTCAAAATGACCCCTTATCAGGTTTTAAGAACAATCACTAGGAGAACCATATATAGTGGTTAGAAACAATTAATTATGTTATCATTCTCATTAAGTGTGGAAATAAACAACAGACGTCGAAATGCAGCGTGCCTTTCCATTGAACACGCTGGTATTTGAGGTTACTATGTATTTTTACATTTTTAAGATCAAAAAATAGTTTTTATAAAGTTTTACGAGTTTTGATGCAAAGCCATAAGTAAACTAAAATTCACTTTATCAGCACATTACGAAATATATCATAAATCTATGCAAATAGGTGCTTTGTCAATGTTAAATAATCCTGCTCTACGTTATATACTACTTAAAACAAAAACAAAACTTCTAAAGTTTAAAAAAATCTTAATAAGTCAAAAAATTAGCCTAAAACCTTTGAGATCAGTGGCCAGTGCGGGGCCACAACCTAATTCCTTTGACCAACTGGATTTTCATCAAAGTGATATGAAAATTTGTAATACACCTTTCCTAGCAGAAATTGTTTAAATTATACTATAATTGCATTTTAAGATTGGCTCCTTATTTCATTGGGCATACTGTTGAAAACTTTTAGTGCCATGTATAAACAGGGCTTTTTCCTAAAAGACATAGTTTATGAATCGGATAGTCAAATATAAAGGGGTGCTGAAAAGTCCCGGAACGGCTAAATATTTTTTGAACCTAACTGGTTTGAGTAATCAAACTTTGAACATTCCCTCCTATGTAAAAAAAGTAATTTCTGAAGTGTTTATTGACTCTTGGCCCCCAGTGGGGGACGACCCACAAGGAGTAGGTACAAAATCTTAAATGTAAGCATAGGTCAATATGCACATCATTTTAAAGGGCTAATCAAGTAGAGTTCAATGCCGCAAACCGCACTTCAAAAGGTTCATTCATTACAAAATGGCGGCTGATCAAAAATCTAAAGGAAATACACAGTGTTCGCTTAAAGATTGTTTAAAAATTGTTTACAGACTATGTCTAAAGGATCTAAACTCCGGAATCGTATGTCAGACCTGAAAGCCTATCTTATAGGGTGCCGTAGAGGATATTACCTCCAAGGGGGGATGGCCCACAAGGAGTCGGTACAAAAACTTTAATGTAAGCATAGGTCGATATGCACATCATTTTAAAGGTCTAATCAAGTAAAATTCAATGCCGCAAACCGCATATCAAAAGGATTATTGGTTACAAAATGGCGGGCGATTTAAGTTTTCAACAAAAATACATAGGCTTAGGTTTGATACGCAATTTGATTTATTCAAACCTTTTTTCCACCTCCCCTCCCAACAAACCTAAGTTTATGAATTTTAGTTGAAAATTTTAACCCTCCGCCATTTTGTAACAAATAAACCTTTTGAAGTGCGGTTTGCGGCATTGAACTCTCTTTAAAATGATGTGCATATCAACCGACTCCTTGTGGGCCATCCCCCCTTGGAGGTAATATCCTCTACGGCACCCTAAAAGATAGGCTTTTAGGTCTGACATACGATTCCGGAGTTTAGATTCTTTAGACATAGTCTGTAAACAATTTTTAAACAATCTTTAAGCGAACACTGTGTATTTCCTTTAGATTTTTGATCAGCCGCCATTTTGTAATGAATGAACCTTTTGAAGTGCGGTTTGCGGCATTGAACTCTACTTGATTAGCCCTTTAAAATGATGTGCATATTGACCTATGCTTACATTGAAGATTTTGTACCGACTCCTTGTGGGCCGTCCCCCACTGGGGGCCAAGAGTCAGTAAACACCTCAGAAAGTAGTTTTTTTACATAGGAGTGAATGTGCAAAGTTTGGTTTCTCAAACCAATTCGGTTCAAAAAATATTTAGCCGTTCCGGGACTTTTCAGCACCCCTGTATATTTTAATCTAGTGTTATATGTGCCGTTTGATTTAAATTTATCAACAATTTCAGGATTTTTTATCACAGAACATACTAATTCTAATAAATTAATACAAAGAAGGGTTAATATTTGCAACTTTTTGAATATAGGTTTACAACCTTGTCGTTTTTTGGCTTTCACCATGGATCGGACAATACTTTTTTGGGGATTAAAACAATTGAAGAACGAGTTGCTGATCCCCAAAGGATTATGCCATATTTTATTATTGAATTGATATAGGCAAAATGAACGATTTTTACGGTGTCTTATGAAGCAGACTCAGATAGAATTGAAAGAGCAAACTTAACTGAATTCAACTTTTTTGTAAGAAGTTTTGTATGCATTTTCCATTTTAAGTTATGATCAATATGTACACCTAAAACCTTATGGGGGATGACAGAACCAAAAGTTTCTATCATCCATCTACTTATTATTTAATTGGGACCTAAATATTTGGATAGTGAAACTCATAACGAAAAATCATTAAAGTCACTCACTTTATATATGGATTGTACAATTTATCTGTAATTGCTGTACCTTTTAATTATAATAATTATTTAATATTACCTCTGGGGTTTTCATTTTATTTTTTTTTTTATTTGTGATCAAAGAGGATTCATGTAAATTGTTAGTAATTAGAGTTTCCTCTGAAAACTATTAACCACTATTGTAGTTTTTTATTAAAAACTCATTGTTGATGATGATTTTATATTTTGATTGTGATTTTTGCGGACATTTGCCAACTCTGATTAGTAAAAAAGGTGGGGTTGTTTTTAAGTAACAAAACATTTTTGCCGATGGCAGATTTCCGCAAAAATCTAAATCAAAGTGTGGATAAGTTGTGATCCATGAACATCGCGGATCTACGTCACTTGTTCTTAAAACACACCTTAACTACATCGGAAAATCTCTGCGATTTGAAGCCAGAAATTTATTTTACTATAAATACAATGCTAACAACTGTCTGGTTTTTTAAACAAATTCTTATTTTTTACGTAGATTAATTGAAATACCCATCTACAAGTTTATTAGTAATGTACTAACCGGGATTATTCAGTGAGAAAAGACCGGGAAATAACAAGCGATTTAAAAAGATCTTTAAAAGGGTGCTTAAACACACCTAGAAATTGTAGATTGGATTTGGGTTTTAGCAAAAAGTTATTTAACAAGTGCCCAAATGCAGTGATACAAAGCATACTCCAACCAAAGTAGATCTTTCAATATTTGATGCAGTCCAATTAATTCCTCTATTATAATATTAGGTAGTAATATTTATCAAATTTGGCTTCAATTTGAGTCCATCAAGTATAATTACCGTCGTTTTTTAAGCTCAGAACTTTAGAAATATTAACGTCGTTGCACTTGCTATGCTGCAGAAATAATACTGAAAATTTACCTTAAATTATCTAAATATTCTATTACAAATTTGAGCCGAAGTCGAAAACTTGAAACGATCGAGAGCTGCAAAACCCTTTGGCCAAAGTGTGAACACTATTTTTCACCAGTTTACACTATGAAATAAACACTATATAACGATAAATATATATTCTATTATTATATTCTAATTTTGAATCATCGATATATTATATTACATTGTGCCCATTTAGGCATTGGCTCATTGCTCCAAAATAACACAAAAATTGTCAGGAAGTCATAAATATGAGTATGAACAGGCTTTCCAAACTCTCAAGGCATATATGAAAAATCCAGAATAATTTTAAATATTTCATCAGAAACCAGTTTTATCCTATGTGATTAAAGCATTCGACCTTTTTTAATGCTTGTTTTTTTATTAAAGCATTAAAAACTAAGTAGATTTGAATATCAGCACAAAATAATTGCTAAAAATAAAATTACTTTTTTTTAAATCTTACTAACACAAAAACCCTTCCGTGTTCATAAACTAAATAGGTAACCCGCATGGCACATGACGCCGAAAGGCTTTGGCAATTCGAAGTCTATTGATATACGGCAAAGTAGCGTCATTGGCATTTCGAAGTCTGACTCCGAAAGAACGTGAAATAATGTGAATGTGGCAGTTCGGAGTCACACTTCGGCGTCACGATTTGACGCCGAACGCCCGTGTGAGAATGCAAAATGACTTCGAACTGACGTGTATAAAAATCTATATATATATATATATATATATGAAAATGATTGAACGGTGTTTTTGGGTCTAGGGGCATCAAAATGAAAAGTTATTGTAGTCCCATGTTTAAGTGTTACCATGCCGCTTACGGCAATAGCTACTTCCCTATAGGGAGAAATTCGCTAAAATAAAATTCTTTGGCAAAATCCTTGATAATTGGTTCAAACAAATTATAATGATAAATTAAAATACAACGGTACGATAATTAACATTTATATTTGCAGGAAATTTGCTTCATATATATGCAAGAAAATGGAGATAAAAACAACTTTAGAATCTTCAGTTATGAGGCTTCAAATATATGAGACACCTGCCGATTTTGACTTTAAACAAACAGATATTATTCGGAATTTCGCCCACGATTAAACTGATAAAAAGACACAATCCATTTGTACATCATGACGTTTGGGTGGAATCATTATATCGTGAAACTTGTTTCACGATAGCGCGAAAACTTGTACACGATAGCGTGTACTAATCAGTGAGACAAATGTCCGGAAAAATTAAAATAAAAACACATCCTCTGAGAGTGTGTAGGCTCCTCCTCCTACCCTCCCGCTCACCTCCAATAAAAAAGGAAATTAGTGATTCAGGAGGGCTTTTAAAAACATCACACATGGTTCAATATATTGGTGGATTCATCAACTTTATTTTATTAATTCAAATATTTATTTAAACTTAAAGCTCGGGAATTTTATCAATAGAATTGTAATTTTTGCTTTAAGTATTACATTATAATACTAATCAGAACTATCTGACGGTAAAACATGCTTTTTCGGAATCTCGTTACGGTAGATGAACTTAACAGTTACTATATCTTTTCAGCAAGCAATAATTGTTATTAATTTAATTAAAAAATTAATGATGTAAATATTCGAACGAGACAGTTTAATTAGCGTACTTTTATTCTTCAGTTTTATTAATCAGTTAATTAAATTATTAATAATACGGAGGCAAATATTAAGATCACATCGCAGCCTCCCGAGCAGGCAAGTTTACGCTACTTCATATTTTGATTAACAAATTGAAATGTTGAAACAGGGAAGATCAACATGTTTCGTTGTTTTTATTGTTGTCAGGTGAGTATGTGTGTTATTTTGATTAATAAAAATTGCGCACGAAACTATTTTGATTCCTGTAATATATTATATATTAGCTTTCTATGAGTTTTTGCTCTAAAAGGCAAGGTAAGGGAGAGGTAATATTAAGAGGAAATAATAGTACACGAGAACTATTAAATTTAACTACAGCATATTCAAAATAAAGTAACAATTTATTTGAAGTAAATGAGTACATTTTACTTGCAAGGAATTTATCACAAAAACATGTTATAATAGTAAAATAGGAGTTCTAGTGGCTGATTCATGTCAATTCATCATTCTTAAGATGCAGAGTATCTTACTCAAATTTGAAATCACTAAATTGTTGACTTAAAACAGCCAAAGATCAGGAGTACGGAACTTATACCTGAATTTTAAACCATAAAAACTAGGTTTAAAACTTTTCAAGCGTAATCTTAACCTCACGCCAAGATTTTGTATTAATATTAAGATTTTATTTTACTATTTTATCTATTTTTCCATTTTTGAAAATGCTTCCTGGGTAATTTGTAAAGAAGTATATTATGTTTCCATTGTTGTCTTTGTTTATTTTACTGCCCTACTCTTAGACCTTTTCCAGTAATTAAAACACTTACTATATCATGTGAAATACAAACCTATTGTTTGCAGCACCCAAGTGGTTTTTGGGAACATCTTTACCTCAGTTATAGACTTGGAAACTCTGGCTTATCAAGAGACTCGACTGATTAATACAATGCGAGACTACATCAAAACTCAGCAGGAAAATCTAAGGGTCCTTAACATGTAAGTGTATATTTTGCACTGTGTTATCAACTGTGCATCATACGTCTTACTTTTTCACAAAAACCACTGTCATTCTGTGTTCATTAAAAGTAACTGTCGGCAGAACAGTGTATGATATTCACTAAACACGAATTGCATTAGTTATGAATGCAAATAAATAAATTATATAAACTATAAATCACCTAGTGGTCGAAAATTCCACTAAACAATCACTGAACCCAGAAAAAGAGTTAACTGTTCCTAAACCATCACCTTCCAACATTCCATTCTGTTTATATAGTACAAATTACGCAGTAAATGTTTTCCATGAAATGTTTTTAACATACGAAAAACACCGGGGAAACGTTCTCCCAATGTCTTCTACTAAATCTTACACAAGAAATCAGCAAGGAGCAGCATAAGAGATCGATTTCTCTGGCGGATTTCTTGTGTACGGTTTAGTAAAAAAAATTGGGAAAATGTTTCCTCGGTGTTTTTGTGCGTAATTTTGGGTTTTCTAATAGTAATATTTATGAAACCTTTGCCAAAGTAATTGTAAAGTCGGTTACCACACAGCATTTGATGTACTTCTTTCGGAAAATATATAGGGTGTTTTTTATGTAAACCATTTTTAAGATTGAATAATTCACATATAAATATGAAATTAGTATTGTTTTATTAATCTACATTTTTTACAGCCTATTATTTAAGTTTGATCAAGTTTAGTTAACATTATGTTTTTAAACAATCCGCCATTGGTATTTGTATAAAGATATGCTCTCTCCGGCCGGGTATCTTATGGAGTAATAATCTTGTAATAATCTAATAATCTGATAAAATAAAGTTTTGGGTTGAGTTTGAAAATGAATTTTGTTGCATGTTTAACTACCGGGTTCTTTTATATTTAAAATTAACTTCATTTGTATTACATAGTTTAATAAATGAAACTTTTAGCCAGTGTTAATTTTATGGCAATTAATTCGGCTTGTACTTAATTAAAGAGCGTACTCCTACTTATTTTTTAGCCTACATGGCAACCCATGAGGTCTTTGTTAACATTAAAAATATTTAAAATCGGTTTTTCCACCAAGGCTTTTATTAATGATAATCTTTTCTATTTTTCCTGACGACTAATGCAAATTATAATGGGATAGTGTACATATACGGGACAATACAATTCCAACGTTGTGCTTACAGTTTTCCTACGATGCTTAAAGGCTGGAGATTAAGTTTCACAACAAGTATGCTTGCCTATTAATATTTATTTATTTAATACATGATTTTAAATATATAGACATAAAAAATAACAGGTCTTTCATCTTTGTGTTTCACAATATTACAACGAACACATTTGTTATATGTTTTACAGGGAACTGGAGAAACTGTCAAAGTTTTGGCCGCCGGATCAGAACGTTGTAGACCAAGTCAGACATCCGATCAATGCGTACTCTCTAATCCGACGTCTTACTAAAGAATGGCCTCTTACTCTGAGTTTACTGGTGAACAACATCGGTAAGAATTTCTAAAGTCTATTCTGTAGCATGAAATCCCCTTTTTATATTTCCATGTCAGCAAACCTACCATATCCTCTTTGGAAATAAATAAAATTATACCTGCCTCCTCATTTCCAATGTTATTCTTGTTAATGGTAAAACAGTCATATTCTGCTTATGCTAAACTGAAATTTATTTCTAAGCATTTGAAATTCATTGACTATGCAGGTCCCATACAACAGGGATGTTCGTGTATTAGTTTTATGTCTTAGTAGGCTAACTATGATTATTTCAATATTGATTATATTTTTATTATTAGGTATACATTTGTAATTAACATATATTTACATATTTATCTGATAATAGGAAGAGATATACTACAGGAAGAAATGTCTCGGCTGCCGAAGGAGGAAGAGTTTGAGTATGCAATGAGGAGCCTAACAAGACTGCAGGAAGTCTACCAACTGGACACTACGCAGCTGATACAAGGATCACACGGCTACGCCAAACTAACTGGTCAGTATTTACTTTGCCGTAATATTTTAGTAAACATTTTAATACCAAGCACCTTGAGGAACAAGTGTTGTTCGTTAGATAATCATTTTTCCCAGTTTATTTAATGTAATTATTTTTCCTGTTATTTCAACGTATGAGTTGGTTATTTAGTTATGTTATGCACTCGCCATGCTAATTATAAAACAAAAAATCTAATATGAACATTTTCTTTTATGAAATATTTACAACTGAATCTTAAATTATCAATTAGAGGCTAGGCAACAAACATTTGGTGTAAATCGCTTGTAAATCAACCTAGCTGAACTCACGAGCAGTCATAAAATCTTTTCGACTCCACAAATGTTGTTAATGTTAAGATCACTGATAAAGCATAGTTATGTATTGAATATAGTTATTGATCTCTTATGAATAAAATTGAGGATATTAATTTAAAATTTAGAAATTAAATAATTTATTTTTTTCATCAAAGATACATTTAACTTTTGTATGGTGCTAATGACATTATTGTATATAAAATGTTAGTAGTTCTACTATATTTTACTTTTACCCCACTTACAGTCGAATTTTAATTCTTCTAATGAGTGATTAAAATAATAATTTCTCTTCCAGGGGGGATTAAGTGAAAGTATATAATTGAAAATAATAATTCCAATTCAAGAAACTTAATTTTCCTACCGCAAGTCAAACCATACTCTATTCTGTGGACTTCAATTTCGGACTTGCATGTTTGTTCTCAACCGAAAACAGGCACTATCAGCACAAGACCGGTAGTACTGAACAACGGAAACACATAAACAATATTTAGGGGATTAAATCACACGTAAAACAGTTTGAAACGTTACATGCATAAAACGGCTATTGAACTGTATATGCACTTTTGTAGTTTATGTTTATTTTGACATACTTAATTTTGATTTGGTGGTCTTTTTCGGATGCCATCTTGGATTTGCCATTTTGAATAATAAATATTTCTTTCAAATATGAACCTATGTGACCCCTAATATGAAACTATAATTTGCAATGTAAACGAACATCACATCGCAACGGTTTTTGGCAATTTAATCAGTATTACATTGCCAAAAACTGTTAAAAATATTTATTCGTTTTATAGATATTCAAACTTTTATACAGGGTGGTAATAAAGTCAGAAGAGAGTTAAATATTTTTAAAATAATGTAGATAGAGCTACAATACTTGGAACAAAGTTACAGGGCATAAAACTCTATTTTAACACATATTCAGTGATCCAATAACTCTTCTGGGGGACGGCCCACAAGGAGTCGGAAGAAAATCTTAAATGGAAGCATAGGTCGATATGCACATCAAATTAAAGGTCTTTATTAGTAGAATGCAATGCCGAAAACCCGACCTCAAACAGACAACCGAGTCAAAAATGGCAGCACTTCAAAGCTTCAAAGCTTGGGGGACGGCCCACAAGGAGTCGGAAGAAAATCTTAAATGGAAGCACAGGTTGACATGTACATCAAATTAAAGGTCTTTATTAGTAGAATGCAATGCCGCAAACCCGACCTTAAACAGAAAACCGAGTCAAAAATGGCAGCACTTCAAAGCTTCCTTGAATTTGCAATTTTAGTTAAATTAATAAAGTCCCGGACAATTTAATAATTCCGTGACAGGCAAAACTAAGAGCCACTACTCGTCTTTGTTATTGAAATAATCTAGGGAGAAAATGGATTATTTAATTAGAATTATTAGATCAGTACTTACAGAAGAAATCCTTCTCACAATAAATGCTCGAAGTGTCCTCCCTCTGTCGTTTGGCAGTGAGCCAATCGGTGATAGAAGGCGTCTATCGCGTTTTGTAGTCCTGTGCCATTATTTTCGATCCATCGACTTTCTTCCAAGATCCTGTTCCTCAATTCCTCCAAGTTCTGTGGGTTTGTTTTGTAGACCCTGTCTTTAAGACATCTCCAGAAAAAGAAGTCCAAAGGGGTTAAGTATGGCGAACGAGCTGGCCATTCAATCGTACCTCTCTTCCGATCCATCTTTGAGGGAACATAACATCGAGGTAATCCCTAACAATTTTCTTGTAGTGCGGGGGTGCTCCATCTTGTTGAAACCAAATATTAACTTGGTTTTCTCCAAGAATGTTTTGAAGCGTTGGTATAATATGAGTTTGGAGTAGAGCAAGATAGGATTCTCCATCCAAATTCCCATCAATAAAAAACGGCCCCAAAATTCTCCCTCGTATGATGCCGGCCCAGACATTCAACTTTTGTGGGTGTTGCGTGTGACCTTCTATCTTCCAGTGTGGATTACTATCGTTCCAGAACCGGCAGTTGTGTTTATGTACATGGCCATTTAACATGAATGTAGCCTCGTCTGAAAATATAATGTTATTTAGAAGTATTTGTTTCAAATCTAACTTGTTCATCATTGTCTCACAAAACTCAAGACGCCTGTCAAAATCGTCTTCGTGGAGTTGTTGATGTAATGTAAATTTGTATGGTGTGAAGCCACTTTTATGCGACACTTTTAACACAGACGTATGGGACTTATCATGTTTGGCTGCAGCCGATCTCAGAGTTTCATGAAGATTCTCAACAAATGATTGCAGAACTTCCACACTGGAATCCTCGTTTGTTGCACTCGGTGGACGATCACTTCTAGGAAGGTCTGATACAGTTCCATTAGTTAGAAAACGGTTTATTGTACTCGCAACTGTTGATCTCGCTATTGGGTTTTGGTTAGGGAATGCATCCTTAAATTGGTTTTGAACTTCACTGTACGACCGTGTTAAGTCTCCCCAACCACGCATCATTAATAAGGTAATTCTCTCTCTTTCACTAAGAGCCATAACAAACCCAAAGAAAAACTAATTTAGCAACAACTCAAAACAAATGAAGCAACAAACTGCTATTTTCTACCTTCACTAACAATTAATAATGCAACTAATAACAACTGCCTAGGGCAAATGTTTCCTGTAGACCTGGAATGCCATGTTGTAGAGGGAATCCCTACTATCAACAAACAACTTTCTCTTTTAGGCCTATCATTGTTAATCTATTTTCCTTTATTTATTTACTATCACTTCCTCTTAGAAATAGTAACTTAATTATTAGGGTGTACGACACCAATAGGTTGTAAGAGAGTTTTGAATTAACTGTTTTAAAATTAAACAATCCATCACTTTATTAATTTAACTAAAATTGAAAATTCAAGGAAGCTTTGAGGTGCTGCCTTTTTTGACTCGGTTGTCTGTTTAAGGTCGGGTTTGCGGCATTGTATTCTACTAATAAAGACCTTTAATTTGATGTGCATATCGACCTATGCTTCCTTTTAAGTTTTCTTCCGACTCCTTGTGGGCCGTCCCCCTGAAGGGTTATTGGATCACTGAATATGTGTTAAAATAGAGTTTTATGCCCTGTAACTTTGTTCCAAGTATTGTAGCTCTATCTACATTATTTTTTTAAATATTTACCTGTCTTCGGACTTTATTAACACCCTGTATATCTTAATCTTACAGGGTACAAGTTAAAAAATTGTGATATCATGAAACCAAATATTCAAATTAAAAACGTTTTAGGACACTAAAGAAATTCGGCGTAAAACGAATTTATGATGGGTCACAACACCGACATTTAATTTAATTAATTTATAATCTATTTATAATCTTAACCTATGTAAATAATTTATTTAATTTTGAAATGTCTGATGTAAGACGGAGGCCAAAACATTTAAAATAATCACAATGAAGCAAAAAAAATAAAAAAAATGAATGCTGATGGTTAAAAGTCATTATACAGCGGAATTTTGAGAAAATATACTTATTTTTACAATTGACAACGTTAAAATTTATTTTTACATCTTTGCGGCAATTTGAACTTCCCCTTATAAAAGATGCATATCCAAGCTAAAAACCGTCCTTGGGCAAGTACGAAACAAGTTCTGAACTACATCAATCGTCCCCAGTGGGGCTTCTCGACTATATTAAAAACTTTAATGATAGACTTCAACTCCAACTTTGTTGGCAGCAACGGATTGTTTTGAGATTGGCGAGTACCTGTTCAAGTCGCAAAAATATGAGGCTGCATCAGCTTGGTTTAAACAAGCTTTGGAAATCTCTGACAGCGAAGAAAAAGAGTTAGAATCCAATAAAAGATTCATTGCTTCATTTCTCTCAGGTAATTATTAAATATCTATTCTATTTTAAATGAGTATCACCGTTAATTTAATTTCAGGTAAAGAACTAGCAAATAAAATAAATACGATTGTAGCCAGCCCTCATTTTATCACGCATGGTACATCACTCCCCATGGATTATAAGCCAGTATATGAAAACAATTAAGTTATATTAACATATGTGACTATAAGGTGAATACGATTATAGCCATCCCTCCTTTTATCATACATGGTATATAACTCTCCATTGATTAGAAGCCAGTATAACAAAACAATTAAGGATAGATTATGTGTGATGGTTAGTGGGTGTAATGAGTAAAATCGTTGTCGCTTAGGAAACAAACGCTAATCAACAACACACTAAATGTCAGTAGTTTCTAAACTAAAGGCAGTCGTGGAGCCTATTAAACAAACTAAACAACCTCCTAAACTTATGTAGAACAAAAACACATATTTCAGATTCTGCTATCTTAACAGATCATTGATTGTTAGCAACATCCTACTTAGTATTTCTGATGACAGATGAAAATGCATTGGGATAATAACTTGAAATTATGTTGTATAAACCAATTTTACTTCACAACGCAAATTATTGAGTTATATTTTTTGTTATGAGATTTAATAAAGACTATGCATGTCAAAAGAGTCTACTTGTTCAGTTTTGGGGTGCCAAATCTATCTTTTTTATCCTGAAATTCTTAAGTATATGGCCACACCTTAAAATCTTTTTTTTTTGGGAAATTATCATGAATTATGAGGCAACCCTTACATTTATTTTACGAGTAAAAATATGTTACAAAAGCCTGGTCACATGAGTAGCAATGCTTAGTTCATAATTGTCTTAAACGTATATTCATCGCTTTCAGAGATTTATAGTCTCGTCGCTGTCAGACGAGACTATAAATCTCTTTTTAATACATGTTTTAGAATGTTTTAATACATTTTTAGAATGTATTAATGTTTTTTAATACATTCTAAAAATTTCAACATTGAATAGATTTTTGAGACTACCATTGTTTATCAAATAAATGTTTCAATGTCAGGTAATTCATTTCTTCTGTTGAATGTAATCCAACCCAACTAATAGCAGGAAAATACTTTTTTAATATAATTGCCAGAGTCACATAAGATGCACTGATAGTTCAGTTTTCACTTTTATAGACATTATATCGTCAGCGGACCCTAATTCCAACAAATGTATATATAGAGTGGGAGAGTTCGGTGGTATATTCTTTATTTTCGCCTAAACTTGTCAAAAGTTTGATCTATTATTGATTCAATGATCTCCACTATAAAGATGTTCACATAGTACCCTTGTAGTTCTGTACATCGTGGAATCTTACATTTTTGGTTATAATGAAATGCACAAAATACGTGTCAGTAGTTTTTTTTTTTAATTAATTCGCTTTAAACTACTTTTTATTTGTTTGAATTTTTATTTTCATTGCCAAAACTTGCCACCCCGATTTTTTCAGCCAATATGAAATTCCAACCCGGTAGCAGCGGATCCCTGGTCCTTGAACGACATTTTGGGAACCCCTGCTTTATGGTTACTTAGGTAGATATAAAGGATAATGCCGATCAGGTAATTTGCTCTGATCTGTTGAAACCAGTTGGGGAAAAACTCAGGATAGGTTTTAAAACTACAGCCCAGACTGTGAAACCGCTTTACTTTTCTGAGAGGTAATGTCTTGAGACTTTCTGACTTGACTTTAATGTCAATACAAATACCTCAGTCGAGTATTACAGAACAATTGTAATATGTTTATTATTTTGCATTTTGAAATCAAAAGATTTTGTTAAATTCATTGGTTTGATTTATTACAGACTGTAATAATAGAACAAGGCCAGGAGTAAATACTAGACTGCAGCGGTTGTTGGCTGAGAACCCGGAGTATATGCTGGATAAGGAATCCGCTCCACTTTTACAGCAGGCACTGACGTCTGGTTGTGTAAAAAAAGTTTCGTTGGTAAGTTTCACACACCTTTCTCGGGAGAGACCTATTCAAAAGTCTTTAGATTTACACTACTAAGTTAATAAAAGCAGGCCTTAGTTAACGAAATACATTGTCTAAAATCTCTAACTCTTCTAGTCTAACGCTCGATAGACCTTTTTTTAAATAACTCTCAAGCTGTGTTAAAAATGTGAACATTATTTATCATTCTTCCTAAAGGCTACATTTCCTGTTTCTCTTGTATGCCGGTGGTGCCGGTTTTCCGTATCTCCATCTTCAGCGTTTATTTCTTATTCTTAATGCATTTCTATGCACTTTGGGGTTTTCCATCTTCTTACTACATATTTGTCAAATACCAATCACCCATCATCACACGGCCCTAAATACTTGACCTAGAACTATGAAACTTTGCATGAACTTCCTTCAGGGCATAGGCACCCACTAAGAACGGATTTTTTTAAATTCACTCAGGGCTACGCCCTATGATACATCAAAGTTTCAATGTTAAAGAAAATAGGGAAGCTCATGTAGTTGTCATGGCAACCTTAAGATTAAATCTGAAATCCAAGGAAGTTTTATTTTTTTCCACGAGTAGAACAGTGTTGATCAGCTAACTTCCCCACATTATACACCTCATCTCAACGTTCCCATACGGGGTCGTCTAGTTGATACTTCTTCTTTAGGTAAGTATTAGAGAAGAAGAAGTTTTATTTCATTTAAAAATTCCTCATGCGTGACTCCGGCGCAGGGCGTTTTATATCACATGCGTTCATTCTCATGGCTACACTCATAGGGTAATGCTTTTCCAAATGTTTTAAAGTGGAGACAGCCTGATTGCCTTATGGAGAACATGGATTTTGCCCTTTCTTGATGAAAGTAGTAGGATAAACTAAGCTGTACGCAGACATGATCAGATACCTCTCAGTCAATAGGTCCAATGACCAGGAATCTGACTTTCTCTTAAGAGACCCTTAAGATTCATCTTCCAATTTTGCAGGATGACGATGAGGAGGCTGAAGATTATGAAGAGCTTACAAAGATGTTCAGCAACTTTTGTCGTGGGATCGGTCTCGGGCTCAGTAACTCATCAGAACTAAAATGTTTCTACGTCCATCACAACAACCCACACTTGCTGATTGCACCCTTCAAATTGGAGGAAAAAAGCATTGACCCCCCAATACTGATGTTCCACCAAGTCATCTCAGACCAGGAGATAGTGGATATGAAAACAGCATTCAAAAAAGTGGTGAGATTCAATCATATGTATTAGCTATCGTATACACCTTTTTATATTTAAATTACAATCAAAATTCAAATATTTTAATTTCTGAGCATCATTCAGGTGGTATCCACATTCTAAGAAACGGGTTTCCAAGTCTAAAAGAAATATCAGTCATAATTCGATTCTATGAAGTAAGGGATCCTAAGATATTACGCTTACATATATTTTTTAAAACATGCAACTAAGGCAATGAATTTGTAGTCGAGTACAATCAAAAAGAACTCAAGTTTATTTATTTTTGAATTCAGGGTTTATGTAAGACCTGATTATAAGTCTATTTTTATATGTTTCCATTTAAAAAACATTCCTGGGCAGCCATGAAATAAAAATATTTTCAAAAAATTTTGTTTCCCAAATATCGCTATCATATATAAAATTAAATCTGAGTTTTTAAGGATAAATAATTTTTAAGAGAACAATCAAATCTTCAGTGATTCTCGAGATACAGAATATTCCGTTAATACCAATATTTTTACAAAAACTGTTGCCATTTGAAATTAATAAGGATAAGTGAATTGTGTTTTCATCAAATTGTTAAGAGCTTTGAATTGATGTATAGCATGACATATTTTTATATTTGAAAATTTATAGATTCGAACCCATGATCCCCTGTTTTTGAACACCCTGTATTTTAAAAGTTTCAAAATATGTTTATATTGTTCCTTGGGGTCGATTTAGAAGGGGAATGATTTTATTACATCTATGTAGGACCACTAGCTTGTCCACAGTCCGTTTGAGACACCCTGTACACAGCAGAATACTAAACTCTTTGGTAGCCGTTGGTACTACCCACAATGTGAGTCGACAGGTAAAGGCGGAGACACCAGTACAACCTGAAGATCTCATTTAAAACTGGACAGAAAACTACTCGAAATCCAAGCTAGTTCTAGGTAAAAAGTTCATTGACTCAGACTCAAATTCTTGTTTTTTAGAGAGGAAAAATTGAGTTTCACTCGAATAAGGGAGGGAAAAAAGTGGACCATTACTACGGCACCGGCGACGCGGGTGACGTGAGTGACAACCTTCACCCCACATCGGCGCGCCTGGCTAGGAGAGTAGGGGAAATGACCAACGTGAACATGGAACTCAGTGAAAGGAACAAAATTGCGAGCTACGGGCTGGGCGGCGAGTTCAGGCTGCATTACGATGCTACGAATAAGGTTGGTGGTTGCTTCAGAAGTTGAGTTGGTTTTATTTGTATTTAGCGATATATATTTTGCAGTCCCTGAAATTCTTCAACGCACAATAAAACGGTCATGTCTTTTGTTTTTATCCACTGACACAAAGCAATCAAACTATTTTGACGAGAAACAGGTTTTCTGATGAATACATCAAATTTATGTTAATTTCACTTATATAAAAACTGACATTCGACCAATAAATTGTTAGAATGGATTTTGTTAATTAACGTTTAACGCTTGTTAAACCAAGCGGTTACCAAGCGTTTACCTTGATTCAAACGACCTTCAATTTAAAATCTACTTATCACTAAAATTTTATATTCTGTTCAAGTACATAAATAAAATTTTAATGAATTTTTTTAATTTAACAATTTTTTACCAACCAAAATGAGTTATAAAACGAAAAAAATAAGATGTTTCAGGAAAATTAAAAAATCACACATTTTTTAATTGTAACAAATAAATATTTTTCTAAAAACTACACGAAGAAATATATATTTGCCATCACTCCGTAACGAAAGTAGCGTTTTCCGATTCCAGTTTATATCCACGAAATGATCGTTTCCCAAGCTCTAATTCAGAGCAAGGGAAAATGATAAGCTGTTTTTCCCTTGCTTTAAATTTACTTTCCCTTAGTTTTAGCGATTTCTCTCTATAGGGAAGTAGCTATTGCCGTAGGCGGGTAAGACTTAAGCACGGGACCACCATAACTTTTCATTTTGATGCCCTTAGACCCCAAAAACACTGTTAATTCATTTTCATATATATACCTGTACGTAGGCACGATAACTTTCGTAAAAAAGGTCCAATCGCGATGCCACATGGAAATCGACTGCAAGTTCGATTATACCACACACGTTTTATAATGGATTGTTTCAAATATATAATGAAGAAGTAAATTTATATTGAGAAAAAAACTTACAATTAATTTCGCAAATTTTACGTTATTTTTGTAAAACTTTATGAGGTTCAGTTTCTGTTACTGATTTGTAACCCTTCCTAATCTCAATCCGAACTAAAATGGCTCAAATCTACTAAACTAATAAATAAATGCTTAAAGTCTATTTCAGTATGTATATTCCATTGTTTAAATTCCAGTAGTAACACATCACTTTGCTGAAAAACTTTGTTTACTCTATTCTGCTGCTTTACTGAAATTTATATTCCCATGTTAAATCTTATGGACGAATACAAAACTATAAGGGCGTCTAGGGCCGATCCCTTTAGTATAATTTCAATAAATTTTATTTCCTGCAAAACTACACGACAAGTACTTTCCAACGACATCTAAATTATCAAAATCGGCCCAGTAGTTTATGAGGAGTAATGATCACAAAAAAAACACATAGCGTATTAAATAAGTATATAGATCGATTATTTCTAACTGTTGGTGATAACACAAACGGAAACTACAACTTTATTTTCATTTCATTAATTGTTTACTAATAACATAAAATATAAAATGTTTTTTGTAATGTCAAATTTTTGCGTACAAATAATTTACAACGGAAATGTTACTTGTTAATGCAAGCACAATCATCAACATAATTAAAGCGAAACATTTTAAAATCTTTTAATTTTTATATAAAATAGTTAAGAATTAAAAAATGTAACGTTCGAGAAAAATAAAAAGTTGACATTTCTAAATTGAATAAGTTTTAAACAATTTTTGATCATTTTTAATTTTTAAACTCAACAAAATAATCATGGATCAGCACTTGTTAGCAGACATTTTATCATTCGAAAGAGAAATTATAGCATTTAAATAAATTGAAATCATAACATTTCGATAACATTTTAAATATGATACCTTCATCTGACAACTAATAATTATCATGTGACATAGTTTCACTTTGACACTTTGAATAAAACAATGAATGTAAAATATTTGATTACAAAATGTTTGACATTGATTAATTTCACTTGAAATTGACATTCAGCTCAATTTGTGGATAAATTTCATGCATAGTTAGTTTAGTCATGGGGGGATGCAATTATCTTTGTTACACTTGAGTTATGTATTTTCAACAGATAAACAAAAAAACTACTGTGTCAAATTGCTATAATTCATACTAATTTAAAAGTAATTTTTGTTTTGATAACTCCAGGATTAACACCCATTAAAAGCTCCCTTTCCAACACGGCATCAACGCGCTCAACGTCGACGTCGGCGTCATCAGTAACAAGACTACAAGATCGACACTATCATCCTACACTCATCCTTCACTCAAATTCCAGTTAAAATACGTAACCAGTTCTGCTCCCCGGTCTTAACAGGTATTAAAGTATTAAAGTCACAAGCGAAGCGGGCAATGATGACTGTTTCCTAGACGCTGCACGATCTGATTGTTGACCATTGCCCGCTTTACATTTGACTCTGGCATAATAACGACGACGTCGACGTTGAGCCCGCTGACGCCAAGTTGTAAATAGAGCATCAAGGAATCTAGGCAGTTTTTTCAGTAGCCCAATTTGTTCTTTTATACGGCAGGGGGAGTAGGGTGACTTTTTACTTCATTGATGCTACCTACGGATTTATTATTTCAGTTCAACATAACGACATCCCCTCAAGGGGCCAGGATAGCTACAATGATAACCTATGTAAGTAAAATTAATTAAGTTTATGGTTTTATCATAGAATAAAAAGTACCTGTAGTAAATTAAAAAGCTAACCTCAATAAATTAATTTACTACTTTAATAAAAGTGTATAAAACTACAATAGACCTAAAAAGTTTAAGATTATACAGAGTATCTACAAAAGAACTCCGTGATTTTAAAAATCCATATCTTAATAACGGTAGAAGATAGCAAAATATAGTTAACAAGCTGATCAACACGGTTTTACCCGTGGAAAAACAGAAAAACGTCCTTGGATTCATGATTTAATGTTAAGGTTGCCATGACAACTACATGAGCTTCCCTATACTTTAACATTGAAACATTTGATGTGTCGTAGGGCGTAGCCCTGAGGGAATTTTTTAAAATCCGTTCTTAGTGGGTGCCTATGCCCTGAGAGGAATGATCTTACAAAGTTTCAAGGTTCTAGGTCAAGTAGTTTTGGCTGTGCGATGATGGGTGAGTGGTATTTGACAAATATATAGTAGATTTCTCTGAAACGAGTAGCTCATCGAGGTTTCCTCATGACAATATTTTCATCAAGTCATGGCAGCGATGCGGATGAAAAACATTTCATTTCATAGGATTAAACGTTATCATAAATGAGGGAATACTGATGTACAAAATTTAGGGTTTTTATTTATAAGAAAAAATCTTTATTTTTATTGTAATGCATTAGATAACAACTGGGGTAGAGTGCGCGAAATAGAGCGGGGCTCCAAAACTTTGAACTCGTCAAACTGTCTCCTAAATCTCAGCGGAAATTACCAAATTAAATTTTTTTTTACCGGTCAAAACTTTGTTTACGAATTCCAGGGTCTTTTACGTTTTGTTTACTGTAAAATATGCATATAAATTGATAAACTATGTAATCAAATAATAAACAATAATTTTGCCATCAGCGCACTCTGTGCCCGCGATTATAATTTCGACAAAGCTCGACATAAACCAAGGTAAACGAATCGGGTTTTAGGGCTCGAGGGACCTGACAAGGACAATAAAAACAAAGTTGACTTCAAAAGTATTCTTGAAATAAAAATAATGAATTAATTTTCAGCTGAACGACGTGGAGGCAGGCGGCTACACGGTATTCCCATTACTCAATATCGTCATCAAACCGGTCAAAGGATCGGCAGTTCTCTGGTTCAACGTCGACCATCGCAGCCGGACATTACAGACCATCTTACACGGAGGGTGCCCAGTGCTGAGGGGCTCGAAATGGCGTAAATATAGCTTTACAATTTACAAACACATACTTGTCTAAATTTATAACTTTATGGGATACAGTATCATTTAGCTTATCACGGAAACAACAAAATAAATTCAATCCATGATTTTTGTACTTAAATTTGTACCATAATTTTTGGTCCGATTAGTTTTTATTGATTGTTCTGTATACTATAATTACTTACGCAGAAAAAGTTTTAATGCTCTTATATTCTCTTACATTTTCGTTATCTTAGCGTCCAAAGTATCCATTATGACACATTTTTCCCAAGCCTAACTAAAGAATCGATAAGGGTTAAGATGACGAATTTGGGATGTAAAAGTCTAAGTACACAGAGAATACTAAAAAATAAATAATTACATTTTTCTTCTCATATGTCAAACTAGTATTTTTTAAACAATAAACTTAAATTTTAACAAATTGTGAGATCGCGGTATTATTTGGCCTGTTCTAATGGCCAAGTAAAGCCCTAAATGCATTCAAAGCTGCAAATTGTAGAGAAAATTGCACTGTACATATTTCAAACAGTTTTCTTGAGCAATAATCCTGTTGTTTTTTTCAGTTTTTGTCAAGATGATGCGTGAAGGCAAACAAACGAATAATATGTTCTGTCCAGTGGATGAGAAATTCCCAAGGCCAAGATATTACTTAGGCAATATGAATGAATAAATTAACGACAAACCTAAAAATAACTACGTCTATTATCTCCATAAAGATTTTCATCGAATTGAAAACACTGAAGAATACAAGAAAGTCCACAATTAAAACTGACTATTTTCTTACCCTGTAATTGCATTTTTCATGTTTGCCTCCATAGACAATACAGGGGCTTTACTAATTTTATTTTAATGTAAGATAGAAAGAAGGGATAAAAGTTGATTCCTTAGATGACACAAAATTTATATTAAACTTATTTATATATAATAACATATGGGCCAAAAGGACACGTTTAAAAATAGCAAGCAAAAACCCATAAGATACCATGATTTCTATGTGCAATTGAGAGTGTGGGGTATGTAATCCCAGGTCTCGGCATGTCAACCGAAGCTGCTAGATTGGAAGCCCTATAACTGTGCCTTCAACGAGGCTTAAGAGCTTTTTCCCAATACTAGCATCTGGTTCGACACCTAGTCTATGGAGACCGAAGGGATCTTCTCCTTATCCCCAGTCTCTAGTCCAAGATGATGTGACTTGCAGTCTCAGCAGAGCAGCCGCAGAGTCTGCACTCTGGATTATCATGAGTGATAACAAGAGATGTTTCCTGAAGTGGCCGTGTCCATTCATCAAGGCAACTACCCACCATACCCAGACTCGACAGCCAACTGGCAAACCAAACAGAAGTTTCAGGAAGCAGCTTTTTGCCTAATGATTGGCCAGAATAGTTGCTCCATCAAAGGAGGTGCTGTTCCTTAGCCCAGTTATCAATGATAGAGGCAACTACCCGCCTGCCCAGACTCAGCTGCCAACTGGTAAATTAAACAGAAGTTTCAGGAAGCAGATTTTTGCCTGATGATGCCAGAATAAGTGCTCCATCAAAGGTAATGATGGTTCCTCAGCCCAGTTATGAATGATAGAGCGGGTGATAGCTTTGCTGATGCCACAGCATGGCCCTGGTACCCAACCGAGAAGCACGAAGTTTCGTTTTCCCAAATCGCAGAGAGCGTTGAAGCTCTCTCACACGAGTTTGAGGTGATCTCATTTGAGTCAAGCGCCTTGAGAGAATGAGAGCCCCTTAAAAGCCCCTGGCTTGGCCTAGCTTGGCGAACGCCAGGATGCCATAGGTTTCTGCTTGAAATACGGTGCAGTAAGCCCCCAGTCATGCTGAAATCACTGTGCCAGTAGCTTTACCATTGACCCCGTAACGGACGAGCCTCCAATAAGGGAGTCGTCTTTGTACCAGACAAAGCTCCCTCTGCGGGAGTGCGGCAGTTTTCCGGCAGTTTCCATTCGTTCCTAGAGAGGAGGTCCACAGTAAATGGCTTGTAAAAGTAACCTCCGTGCTCATGATGTCTGGGATCATGTCAAGCACAGGGTCAGTAGACTCGTGTTTGGTGATTGAGGCAAGCCTAGAAAGAGACTCAAGGTTCTTTTCCTGGTGAATGGAACCACCTCTGTCTTAGAGGGATTGTGTTGTGTACCTTCCTAAGACATCATCCAAGTACGTGTCTGAGCTTGAAATTCATGACGGTAGCAACCGTGCTAGTGAAATTTACTTGCACCATGAGGACAATGTTATCAGCATATCCCTGGGAAAATCAACCTTAGTAGGAGAGCTCTTGAAGATTGTCAACCACAAAGTTCCTCAGCTTTACATTTATTGGCAAGATGGGGTAGTTCGCTGTTTAGAGATGAAACAATTTAAAAAATTAGGTTTTAATTTAAACTCAATATTAAACCCCCTAATCTATCGTGGTTTTACATTGGCTGTCTTCTGTTTATATAATAGAGGAGATCTCTCATATCTTATTTAATGAAAATTGTTTGAATTCTAACTCATAAACATAACGCCTGGTTACAGAGGTCAAACCTAGATTTCGGGAGAAAAAATATAGAAATATTCTTTCAAAGATGATTTATTTCATTTTTTTGTGATATCAACAGGTTGCATTGATGTGTCCTGGGATGCGGCCTCTACTTACCCGATGAAGTATTTGTCGCGAAGACGCTCCTCCTAAACAAACAGGAGATTTGAAATTATTGAAAAACTAGTTATGAGTGAAAAAGAAGACTATTAAAAGAAATATTCAAATATTAGTCAAATATGTCTCTTTTTGCAAAAGCGTATTAATAGAAGGTAATTGTGGTGTTCTTAAAAGTTGAAGTCGGAACATTTTTGCCACTGAATACATTTTAGGATCTATGATCTAATCTAAATTTGATGCTATGTAATTTTTTTTCAGTAAAATATAAAAAATGCTTTAACAGGTCTTCGAAATCTCGGAACATTAATTCATTATTATGAAGTTCATCCTATATTCTTATAAGAGCAATTTAATTCTGCTTGCTTGTTTGCATAACTAAGAAAAACGTCTCCGAGGATTTCTTTAAGAAAATAATTGATTTCTGACTCATAATCAATTTTCATGTAGGTTACTTGGGCAGATAAAAACTAATGACGTAATAAAATGAATTTTAAAGTAAAAAAAGTTACCATTGAGCCTTACGAGTTGTCTTGCTAGCAACGAAATATAAATAAGGTAATCATTGCTGTTTATAAACTCTACACCCATCTAGAAAAATACAGCGTGTCGGACAGATTTTTCATGGAGTAAAGAACATTTAATTTACACAAATTATAACATTGAAATGTCTTATAGAGTTTTGATTAACTGGTAAACTTGAAATTACACCGAGCAAGGCTTGGTCCACCAGGTAATGATAATAAAAACCGCAATACTGAATACTGAATGTACTTAAAATTCTTTGCCTGATGTTTATGAGGGGTTAAATGAAAGTAAAGGTGTAACTGAGTTATTTCTAGACATCAGAAAAGCTTCCGACACTGTGAACCATAAAATATCGCTTTATATATTATAAAAAATAAGGTTAGGGGGATCGCACACAACTGGTTTGAATGTTATTTATTAAATATAAAAACAATGCGTATGAACCAGTTTAATTTTGAGTGAAACTGAAATTACTAAAACTGGGGTTCCTCAAGGTTCAACCTTAGGGGAAATTCTACTTATAATATACATAAAGATATTTTTTAATATATATTAAATGATCTTTTTCATGGGAATTTTCATGAAAATTTAGCGTCTTTAAATGATAACACAGCACTTGCTATTCAGAAAATACCTGGGATATAGTTCAAAGGGCTATGTGAAAATATCTTAAAGCTCTCCAGTGGTTGTTTACCGTTAACAATTTATTGCTGAGCCCAGAAAAAAACTAAATACAGTATACTAACTTCAGTTTCAATGACATCATTATTTTTTCTGATAATGTTAAATATAAATTTTGCCTTGACAAAAATACTTGTTATATTGTAAAATGTGCTGCTGTAGATAAAGCTGATAACATAAAATTGCTTGGTCTTTATGTTGACATTGAACTAAATTGAGAAATACTCACAAAAAATTAAAATTTGTTTGGAAACTTTTTTTAAACCTTGGTAATAGTCATGTTTTGCGATTGTTATATTTTTCCCTAGTACAAAGTAGACTTGATTACGGCTTACTTTTTGGGGAAAAACCTACAAGACATAAAAATCCTTTATTCATACAGCAAAAGGGCATAAACAAAGGTTTGAGCCATCAAAACCACTTAACACAAAAAATACTTCCGCTAAAATATTTATTCATTTTTAAAGTTCTTAAGCTATTTTATTACTTAAAAAGTGGCAATATACCGCAAAATGAAAATGAATACAGAACAAAACTTAGACATAGACATGCTAACCAGTTTTTAGTTATAAAGACTTAAAATGCATTTTTTACTAAAACTTTCAACTTCAACTTTTTTGCACCAACAATTTTTAATTAATCACCAGTAAGAATAAAGTATGCTCATAATAATACAAGTTTTTTAAGTAAAGTGAAAATAAGGTTATTTCAGTTAGAAGATATAGGTAATTTGTTGCAAATTCAACATTCGGTAAATTAATTTAATTAATTTTAATATCGTGGTAGGTTTGAATATTTTTTTATTTTTTATTTTAAATGCACACTTTGGAGGGCTGTGCCATTCAGGGACTAAGCAATGACCTTTCTCGGCACCTGGGGAGACCAAGTCCGGAGGCTGGCCCCTAGAGAGGTGCCAGAGCCGCCTGGTGGCATAAGTGCGGTGTGTGGTTCGCAGGATCAAACATGTATAATAAATAAATATAAATTCAAAAAAGAATATTATTATTTTAATAACATTCATATTCAGATTTGGTTGTGTTATAATTTTGATTTGTTCAATAAAACAAGTACTTTGAGTTTGATAAAGCATGAATATTTATTTTTGTTTGAATAATCTAATTATTTTATTTGTATGATTGAGAGACATAAATGTTTTATTTTCTTAGATTAGTTCTGAGCTTTCTATTATTTATATTTAAAAAGGAAGGAACATCAAAACAGGTATTGTCTCATGAGGCCGTATCTTGTATTCTCTTTGACTTTGATGTGCTATTTTTGACAGCCTGGCAAGTGAGGGGATTTTTAATTTGTTTTGTAATAATTTTTTCTTGGTTGAAATACTTGTGAAAAAAGTAAATATATTTTCTGCTTATAAATTTGTTATTGTTATTGAAAAAAATATTCTATTCAATTCTACTCTATGAACCGGGCATCTTGCCTTCCTTAACACCCCCTTGGATTTCTCCCCTTTGGTTTTTTTGTATGTATTTCATAGTAAATATTTTGATTTTAGTGTTATTCATTTTGTCTCCTCAGGAGCTATTTTTAATTTTTCCCCAATATCTACTTACCTATGCAAACATGGTTACAACAGCTTGTTATATAGAAAGTGAAGGAAGTTGATGGAAGCACACTTTACCTTGGCTTCAGCGGAGAATGACATCAGCACGAAGGCCACAGCCACGAGAACAGCAGATGAAAATGACATCTGGAACACAACATTGAGTTTGTGTTTCATAGATAATTTATATAAAACAACTTTTTAATGCTGCATGCCCGCTGGTGAGAAGAGCTTCCATTAGACAAAAGAACAAAACCAAAGATGATATGGTTTACTACACACCTAAAAAAAACGAATTTTATGAATTTTTATTTTTGTACTAATGTTTATATTAGAATTACTAAAATCATTGTAATTCATTATTTATTTTACCTGTTAAGCTATACTCATTCTACATTCACATGTCAGTATGGAATTTTCATAAGCCTCGTTTATGAAAATTCCATACTGACATGTTGTCAGTATGGAGGCTGTAATACCCATAAGAAATAATAATCAGCTGATAATTTACCATCACGTTACTATACGGATTTAGTAAGCAATTATTACGACGTATTAAACTACTTTAAGCACTGTCAATGCATCATAATGCCCTACAAACGACAACTTAATATTTTGCATTTTCCCTGTGGAGTTGTATCAAGAAATTGCACTTTGCGCCTGTATAATGTGACTTCGCAACCCGCATCACACCATTGCTTACTACTGACACGCTCCTATCGCACCCCTCAGTCACATGCACTGAGAAAGAAAAACAACTTGTTTCTAATTCTCAGTCTAACCCTCTTAAGCTATTTTAATGTAAATTTTATCGTTGATAAACAGTATAATTATTTAATTTAAGTGGGTTATCAAAACGTAAAGATTCAATTATATGTTTAATAAACTTGTTTCCCAAATAATCATATGCACTTAAGTTTAATTTCAATAATTAATTAATAACATAATAAAATAAATAAAACAATTTTAATATTTACCATTGAAGTAGGTCCAGCTTAGGATGCTGTAGCTGGTGGAGGTTGTAGTTATAATTTTATTGAAAAACTTTTCGTTTATATATCCTCTATAATAGCTGATAACAATCTAATTAGTCATATAACTAGGAAAATTAATTACATAAGTTAACAAGTGTCCCTGATTACTTTTTGATAAAAAGGTAGCGTAGCTAATGAAAAATACGAAAAGGAATGATAGTAGAGTCAAATAAGTAAAATATTTATTGTAATTATTACACAAATTTATTACGTTTAATTTTGGAAATGGAAAAACAATTAATTTCCAAATCTATAAAAACTTCAAGGTTTAAATTTTTTTCTGTAATCATTTATGTTTTAAATTCAATTAAATTAAATATAAAAGTAATAATCCTAGCACTTCACTAAAATAACTTTTACAGTATCTGGTACACCGAGCATGGCTCGGTTATTTTACATTTATCAGTCCATCAAGTTGCTATAAAACAAAAATTGTATTAACTCTTTTACTTAACTTTTATTTCTCTATGCAAGCAAACTTTTTTCAACAAGGCTGTAGTTTGCAAACAGCTGATATGATTAATTTGTTTGTTTACACTTTCCTCGATGATTTCGTTGCTATCACGGCAACTCATAAGGCCAGTACTAAAATTTTACAGTTTTAAAATTAATTTAATACGTCACTAGATTTTCTCTGGCCAAGTAATCTGCATAGTTTTTGGTCGCACCATGTTAAGCATAGGGCAAAAGGACAGGCTCTGACTTTTTTCGTAATAAATACTTTATCCGTCAATAGAAATGAATAAAGATTCATGAACATATTTAACATAAACATTTAAACGATATAACATAAAAAAATCTTAGATAAATAATTGCTTAACAGAATTCATACGTGTTTTAAAATTAATTTTAGTGGTAAAATTAAGCCTCGCTACTAGCGCCCCCTGTGGAATTCGGCACAAGCGTGGCTGGTGCTAACCACACGTATTTGAGTGAACTAAGCCGAATCCCTTCAATTAAAAAAGGATAACAATTATGAAAATAGTTTTTAAAGTCTTGAAAATGTTTAACAAAAATATCGTAAAGATATCAAACAAAAATATCGAAAATAAAAGTTATTTTTGCAGTTTAATTGAAGAGATTTGGTGAAGTGCTCGCGAACACGCATAGTCAGCGCTAGGCTCGCTAGCGCCAAATTCCAAAAGAGGGCGCCCGCAGCAAGGCTCAATTTTACTACTATAATTCATTTTAAAACACGTATAAATTCTGATTTTTTATGTTATATCGTTGAAATGTTTATGTTAAATATGTTCCTGAGTTTTTATTCATTCTACCGACGGATGAAGTATTAATTACGATAAAAGTCTGAGCCCGTCCTTTTTCCCTATGCTTAACATAGGGTGACCAAAAACTTCTTTTGGGCCTTCAAAATGGATGGAAACCTAGAATTATACTATTATGATGGATTTTTCTCGTCGTTTAGTTATTTTTCTTAATTTGTATTCAGGTTTCACCTAAATAATAGTTTTTTTACTCAATAAAATACCAAAAAAACTAGGCTAACTCGGAAAATGGCCTGTGTGTATATCTTTTTGAGGCCATTATTCTGGTAATAGTTGACCGATTGGAATAAAATTTCAGTGCGTATGAGTTTTCAGCCTAGAGAATATTCTAAATTTAGCCATTGCCTTGATGAGCCCCTGATAACGCATTTTATTGAGGAATTAGACTTTCCCATGGAAATAAATGGAAAATTTCGTTTTTCAAATATACAATGAAAACTATTAACTTTAGAAAAGAGTGTTGAATACAAAAAAGTTTTATTTTACAATTATATTTCAAACAAAAAAAGGTTTTATCAAGATCGGAATACTATTACCGGAGTTATAGAGCAATTTATGAATGTAATGGCGGCCATGTTTAATGGCTGACTTGGGGGTTTTCTACACGAATTCGAAATTGGATCTTCGGACAAAAATACTTCTACAAGTATCTTTTATATACATACCGCGTGAATAAGCTGTATCAAAGAGTGCAAGGTTTTGGTGAAAGTTTACGCTAACGACACGTACTATTAGCCATTTTACTTTATTCGCTATTATCAATGTGATATTGTCACAAAATGGATCTACGACCAAGTCTATTTTGGGGGGGCATTGAAATTATCGATATGTAATTATTGTTTCTGGTTGGTAGCTGGAAAAATGTAAAAGATACTTATTTGAAGAATGATTCCCCTTGTGCCTTAAAAAAGTATATCCTCTGTAAAACCTTTTCTTAGTCAAGGGTCAGGATTCTTATATTTCATGGAAATGCACTGCAACTTATAGTAGACCCCCTTTTTTTCATAATATGTAATTAAAGATATTGTCAACGAATATAAATGCATGCAACGAATATATTTTAAACGAATATTATTCGTTGAAAACAGGTTGAAAAAGGTCTTTACAGCAGCCGTTCGATGAGTGCCGTCTTGAATGTCCTTGTTGGCTCCTTCTTCAGGTGGTCTTGTAGGTGATTGTAGTAAAGGGCTCCTTTGTAAGATTTTTTCCTTTGTGATTTGGTGAAGGGGCAAAGTTAGTGGCATGTCTTGTGTTGTGCTGATGAAGGTCCTGGTGTCTGGTTTGTTGTGTAGAAACTGCATGTACAATTACTTCTCGGATGTTGAGTGACATTACTGTAAGGATTTTTAGTTCCTTGTATGCTTCCCTACAGCTGTCTTGGAAGTTGAGGCTTGCGAGACATCTAATTGCTCTTTTTTATGTATGAGGACTCTTTCGAGGTTGGAGTTTGAAGTTTCTCCCCATACCACAATGCAGTACCTGAGGTGTGATTCAAACAGCGCATAGTAGATGGTTTTTGCTGTCTCTAGGTTGCTTGATTTTAGTATTTGTTCTATAACATAGGTGTCCGAGCTGAGTTTCTTGCAGAGTTGGTCAGTGTGCTGTTTCCAGGAAAGTTTTGAGTCTACAGTAATGCCAAGATATTTAGTTTCATTTTTTGAATTTATTACTTGAAGTGGTATGTCTATATTCCTGTTTTTGGTTGTGAAATTGATTTGGACAGTTTTACTTTTGTTGAGACTGGTTGACGCAGCAGTTTTGTTTGGTTTTGTTTATAGTTGTTTCAGCTTGGTGGGTGAGTGTTTCTGCTGACTTGTTTGCTAGTGTGATGACCGTGTCATCTGCGTACATTGTAGCTTGGCAGTGGTCTTTTAGTAGATATGGTAAGTTATTTGTCAGCAGAAGGAACAGGACAGGCCCAAGTACTGATCCCTGCGGGACGCCTCTTGACATTCTGGCTATTTCGGAAAGTGTCTTGATTAGTGTGTTGTTCTGGGTGTGACAAATTTCAACAAATTGGTGTCTGTCATTGAGATAACTATGGATCCATTGGGCCTCTTTGCTTTTGATGCCTAGCGCATTGAGCTTCTTTAGAAGATCTTAAAACTTAAAAGATCTTAAAAGGTCGAATAAAACGGGTAATCCTCTAAGCACTTATAAATAAAGGCTCTATTAATTTTGGGTTCTATTAACATCATTCTAAAGCCGTTCGTGGATTATTTAGAAAATATACTTAAATTTTAAGCCTATTTTCATATATAATTATGTAGAAATCTTGTAAATAACTCCAAAACACGGTCCAAACTAAACGTGGTTAAAACGAGGTCGGTTAAGAGGGGGTCTACTGTAATTAGCTTATTTCGCACCCTCAAGGTTACGGCATTATCCCATAGCAAATTAATTGCCATTTTTAATTGGTGTGTTTCGAACGCGGAACCCTTGCAACCGACGTCCCGCGTTCTACCTCTACACCAGGCCGCTCCCATATCCTCTGTAAGACTGATAACATTCTGATTAGTGATATCAAAAGGCAAGTTAATTATTAACGTTAATAAGTTTCAGTAATTATTTCATTCATAAAGTAGTTGTGTAACTAAATTAAAAAACTGAGTACTAACTAAAATTATAAAAATAAATTAAATCAATTAAATTTGGTGGTAAGCGAAGTCTTTATTATGTAATAAAAATGTATGACTTTAAATTTAATTATAGTCTGTAATTAGTATTTTTTAGTTATAATAATCTGATGGTAAAAGTTATAAGTCTATAATGTCATGTCAAGTAATTATTTTATTAAAGTAATAATTAATCAATTTGCAACATACCAGTTATTAAAAATTTTTATACGAATTTAAATACTTTATGTTTCGAATAGGTACATAGCATATACAGTGTGTGTGTGTGTGTGTGTGTGTGTGTGTGTGTGTGTGTGTGTGTGTGTGTGTGTGTGTGTGTGTGTGTGTGTGTGTGTGTGTGTGTGTGTGTGTGTGTGTGTGTGTGTGTGTGAATTAAGTATGGAAACAAAATCTGTATTTTTTTAACCAAAATAGATAGAATTACTCTGTTTGAGGCATTGATCGTTAACAAAGGTTCCACAATTTTTGTCGTCAAAGATTTTAATTCATACCCATAACAGTCTGGGGAAGAGGAAGTAGCTTATTTTTCCGAATAGCAACCACTCATTTTGAAGGATTTGTCAACAAAAATATAATGACACAAACAGGAGGTCGATATCTCCATCCCTAACTAGAATGGTATCCATTTTAAATTTTTAGATGGACACATGAGATTAACTATAAATACCCTATTTTACTTTTCAAGTGGGTTACACTGTTTAATCCAAACTCTGGATAACATTATTAGATGAAAAATTGGATGTAATTGACATATTCCTAATTTTGCCCTAGCACCAAAAACAGTTTGTTTTGGGACCAGACCAAAGATTTCAAATATAAACACCCATCTAGTGTCCCTTGATTTGGAAGGTTTTGTCAAGATATAAGCAATGGTGCAAATTTGAAGTCGATATGTCAACCCTAGCCAAAATAGCATGAATTAAACAATTTGATGGCAGGTATTCAAAAATTTGATTGAAAGAAAAAGCACCCATTCCACCAATTCAAAATTTAGAATGTCTGCCATAGCGACCCGCATTGAGTGATCCCTCATTTAATAGCCCATATCAATAAAAAAACTATGATTTATATTGGAATTCGTCGATTATAACTCACCTGCCATTTTGGCAAGGATTTACATATGGACTTCAAATTTGTACCTTTGCTTATATCCTGACAAACTCTTCAAATCAGGGGTCGTTCAATAGGTGTTTATATTTGAAATTTTGGGGGTTAAGGCCAAATTGGGAATATGTCCACAACATCCAATTTTTCATTTTATAGTGGTGGTGCCAAGGGTGTTGATTATACATTGTAACCTCTGCTTGAAAGGTAAATTGGGGAATAAATATTTAATGTTTGGTGTCCATCTCCAAATTTAAAATGGCTACCATTCCGGTTAGGGGTGAGATATCGACCTCCGGTTTGCACCATTATATTTCTTTTGACAGATTCTTCAAAATGAGGGGTCACTCAATAAGGGTTTGGTATTCGGAAAAAAATCAGTAGCCCCCTTCCCCCACCTCGTTAAGGAGGTGAAAAAAATTATTGATGTAAAAAATCCCGGAATCTTTGTTAACAATAAATGCAACGAACAAAATAGTTTTATCTATTTTTGTTAAAAAACACAGATTTGTTTCCACTTTATTTACCCACGGTCAGAGCTATTTCAACAATTCTTCTTAAAAACTTTAAAAAAATGGATAAAACCATGTCATATTTAATTGTGAGTCTACAACCAAATGAGAATACTTGCCGATTTGGAATTATAGACTATATGAACTTTACGAATTAATTTTGCAAGGTAGATAGAATATATTCTTTAGACTGCCACAGATAATTTTATCAATAAGGATACAATTTTTCTAAATAATTTAAACAATATTCAGAGCAGACAATAATAATGTTTACAAGTCCACTTGCTAAACAGATTGCAGAGGTAAAATTTAGATTTTAGGAGAAAAAAACATATAAATATTATTTTAAAGACGATTTATTTCATTTTGTGTGAAATAAACAGGTTGATTTGATGTGTCCTGGGATGCGTCCTCTTCTTACCCAGTAGTAAGTATTTTCTGCGAAAAAGCTCTTCCTAAGTATACAAGAGATTTGGAATTATTTAAAAACCTGTTCTAAGTGTAAAAGAATATATATATAAAGAATTTATTAAACTTAAATCAAATATGTTATAAATCGCAAGGTCGTTTTAATGGAAGATAAAGGAGGTCTTCTTTAAAATTGACGACGGAACAACTTTGTCACTGAAAACATGTTAGGAACTAGATTCTAATATAAATAAATTACTTAAATAAATTACTATGTTATTTTTTCAGTTAAATTTAAAACAATTATTACAGGTCTTCGAATTCCCGAAACATGAATTCACTACTATGAAGTTCGTCCTATATGAGCAATGCTATTCTCTTTGCTTGCTTACACAACTAAAAAATGGCTCCGAGAATTTCATTGAAAGCCTGGAAATAATTATTAATTTTTCACCCAAAAAAAAATTTCATGTAGGCTGATTGGGCAGATAAATCTAATGACGTCATAAAATGAAATTTAAAGTCTTAAAAAAATTTACCATTGAGCCTTACGAGTTGCCATCCTAGCATGCTAGCAACGAAATAAACAACATAATGTAAATAAATGAAATAATCATAACTATTTGTAAACTTTACTTCCATCTAGAAAAAATACAGCGTAGATAAAGTCTGTGTTTTGGACAGATTTTGCATGGAGCAATAAAAATGTACATTTATAAACATTATGACATTGAAATGTCTTATAGTAATTGAATTAACTAGTAAACATGAAATAATACCAAGCAAAGCTCAGTCCACCAGGAACTAATGATATAATAAGAACTAAAATTATAACTTTTTGTCATGTAAAGTTAGTTTCTATGTAACAATTTAATAAAATACTAAAATTTGAACTTTTTGTCATGTAAATTTAGTTTCTATGTAACAATTTAATAAAATATTTTGAATCTTCAAAAATTTAAAAAAAATCATGTAGTTGAAACGAGCTATTATTATTTAAATTGTTTTACTTTACTAGTTAGTCGAATCTCTAAAATGAAAAATTAGAGATACTATTTCTGGACTGATAAAGTTTTGCCGGACTGCGATTACTGGAAACGGAAGTAAACAATCAGCTGATTCACAGCAAACCGACATTTAATGCGTGTTTATTGACACAGATGAAGTATACACATTTGATTCTTCTGTGTTTATTGGTTACTTTTTATTTAGATGAATGTAGTGGTAGCAATGACAGCAACAGTAAATGTTACTTTTGTTTCTATAGGTTAAGTTTGAATAATAGAGGAACGTATTGATTTATGTAGGGAATACGTTATGATAAAACAATGTTTTTTAAGAAGTAAAATGAAAAGTGTCGTACGTTACAGGGCCGGGAAGGTTTACCGTACTCGCATGAAAATCTTACACTCACTTCCGCTTGCACGGAAACTATCATGCTCGTCCGGCAAAACAGTACTTTCGGGACTAGTAACATAGCGTACTATTTCTGTACCCTTACAAAACTTTCGCATGCCAAAAAAACTAATTCTTATTTTGACAGTTCTATGTTATATGTTTTAAAAAGGGTTAGTTATATGTTATACAGTTCTTAAAATTTTATAAAATTCTGCTGAACTAAAACAAAAAATATACCGTACAGTCGTATTGTTTTCTTATAGAAATAATTATCAAAAATGATAAACCAAACCTTTTATCCTTCCTTCTGTTTATTGGAGTTATTAATTTTCCTTTGGCATGACCGATGGAGCGTTAACAATCATTTTGAGGGTATATAAAGCGAAGATCCGTCGATAAATTCAACAATGGTATAAAGTTACCTTAATTCCGTCAGGATCCGTTGAGGTAGATTATATTGCTACCGGTTTCAAGGAATTAAAGCCTCTTCATCAGGCTCCAATCACTCTCTTGAGGTCGTCGAAAGTTTAAAAAACACACAGTACATTTAAATACACATTATACACTACACTTACGGACGGGCAAATAATTACGTCAAAGTTGTCAAAGTCGTCAAGAGTTGTCCGTCGATAAGACAACAACTACCATTCCACCAGCTCAAACATCCAAATCTAGGTCTACGTCAAAGGTAAGATTTCAAAACTTTTTCCAAAGGCACTTAGCGTCGATTGATTATTTTATTTTATTTTTTAAGCTAATTTTTCATTTTAAGTTGTATGTATTTTATTTGTCGGGGAAACCAGGGGACACTCCCAACTTGGTTCCTCCCAGCGTAAGCCTAGAAAGAGACTCTAGGTTAGTTTCCTGGTGAATGGGACCACCACTGTCTTAGAGGGATTGATGTTGAGACCCTCCCTAAGACACTATCCAAGTACGTGTCTGAACTTGACATTCATGACGTCAGAAACTGTGCTAGTGAATTTTACTAGCACCAGGAGGACAATGTTATCAGCATATCCCTGGGCAAAGCAACCTTCGTAGGAGAGCTCTTGAAGAAGACCATCAACCACAAAGTTCCACAGCTCCACATTTATTGGCAGGATGGCGTAGTTTGCTATTGTGAGGTGATACAATTTAAAAAATTAGGTTTTAATTTAAACTCAATTTTAAACCCCCTTATCTATCATGGTTTTACATTGGCTGTCTTATTCTGTTTGTTAAAAAGAGGATATCCCTCTTAACTTATTAAAAATCGTTTGAATTCTAACTCATAAAAATATCGCCTGGTTACAGAGGTCAAACCTAGAATTCGGGAGAAAAAAATATAGAAATATTCTTTCAAAGATGATTTATTTCATTATTTTGTGATATCAACAGGTTGCATTGATGTGACCTGGGATGCGGCCTCTACTTATCCGATGAAGTATTTGTCGCGAAGACGCTCCTCCTAAACAAACAAGAGATTTGAAATTATTGAAAAAGAAGTTATGAGTGAAAAAGAAGACTTTTAAAAATTAAATATTCAAATATTAGTCAAATATGTCATATGTTGCAAAAGCGTATTAATAGAAGATAATAGTAGTGTTCTTAAAAGTTGAATACGGAACAACTTTGCCAGTGAATACATTTTAGAAATTATAATCTAATCTAAATTTTATGCTATGTTATTTTTTCAGTAAAATGATAAAAAATGATTTTAATCATTGCTGTTTATAAACTCTACACCCATCTAGAAAAATACAGCGTGTCGGACAGATTTTGCATAAGTTAAGAACATTTAATTTATACAAATAATAACATTGAAATGTGATATAGAGTTTGAATTAACTGGCAAACTTGAAATTACACCGAGCAAGGCTTGGTCCACCAGGTAATGATGATAATAAAAACCGGAATACTGAATACTGAATGTACTTATAAATTCCTTGCCTGCTGTTTATGAGGGGTTAAATGAAAGTTAAGGTGTATGTGGTTTATTTATAGACATCAGAAAAGCTTCCGACACTGTGAACCATAAAATATCGCTTTAAAAATTATTTAAAAATGAGGTTAGGGGGGTCGCACACAACTGGTTTCAAAGTTATTTATTAAGTAGAAAACAATGCGTACAGATCAATTTAACAGTGCATGAAACTGAAAATACTAAAACTGGGGTTCCCCAGGGTTCATCATTAGGGATATATAAATATATTTTCATGGGAATTTTTATGAAAATTTAGCTTCTTTAGGTGATGATACAGCACTTTGCTATTCAGAAAATACCTGGGATTTAGTTCAAAGGGCTATGTGAAAAGATCTTGAAGCTCTCCAATGGTGGTTTACCGTTAAAGATTTATTGCTGAGCCCAGAAAAAACTAAATATATTAACATTAGTTTCAATAAAATAATTATTTTTTCTTATTGTATTAAACATAAATATTGCCTCGAGAAAAATGCTTGTTGAACTGCAAAATGTGCTGCTGTAGATAAAGCTGATAACTTAAAATATCTTGGCCTTCATTTGACACTAAACTAAATTGGGAAATGCACACAAAACCTCAAAGTAAAAATTTGTTTAGATAGTTTTAGATACTTTTTGTTTGCACCTTAGTAATAGTCACGTTTTGCGAATGTTATATTGTTCCTTAGTACAAAGTAAACTTGATTACGGCATAGGTTTTTGGGGAAACACCGAAAAGTCAAGTAAAAATAATTTATTCGTACAGCAAAATCACATATTACGGTTGATTACAAAAAGGAAAAAAAGATTCGATCCTTGAAAACCACTTTTCAAATCACAAAAAATATCTCCGCTTAAATATTTATTAATTTTTAAAGTTCTTAAGCTATTTTATCTTAAAAGTGAGAATAACTCGCAAAATGAAAATAAATACAGATAAAAACTCAGGTATGCTAACCAGTTTTCACATTTGTGAAATCAAAACCGGTAAACACATTTAAGCATGTATTTTATAGTAAATCTTTTGATTTTAGAATTTTTTATTTTGTGTTCATAGGAGCTATTTTTAATCTCCCCGATATCTACTTAATCATGCAAACAATGGTTACAACAGCTTGTTATATAGAAGGTGAAGGAAGTTGATGGAAGCACACTTTACCTTGGCTTCAGCGGAGAATGAAATCATCACGAAGGCCACAGCCACGAGAAAAGCAGATGAAAATGACATCTGGAACACAACATTGAGTTTGCGTTTCATGGATGCTTTATATAGAACAACTTTTTAATGCTGCATGTCCGCTGGTAAGAAGAGCTTCGTTTAGACAAAAGAACAAAACCAAAGATGATTTGGTTTACTATACACCTCAAAAAAACGAATTTTATGAAGTCTTATTTTTGTACTAATGTTTATATTAGAATTACTAAAATCATTGTAATTCATTATTTATTTTACCTGTTAAGCTATACTCATTCTAAATTCACATGTCAGTATGGAATTTTCATAGGCCTTGTTTATCAAAACGCAATTTAGGTTGTACTTTATACATGAAATAATAATCTGCTGATAATTTTACCATCACATTATGATACGGATTTAGTAAGCAATTATTACAGCTTATAAAACTATTTTAAGCACTGCCAATGCATCATAACGCCCTACAAACGACAACTTAATATTTTACCTTTTCCCTGTGGAGTTGTATCAAGAAATTAAAATTTGCGCCTGTATAATGTGACTTCGCAACCTGCATAACAGAGTTGCTTACCACTGACACGCTCCTATTGCACACCTCAGTCACATGCACTGAGAAAGAAAAAAAGTATTTCCTAACTCTCACTCTACCCCCTTTAAGCTGTTTAATGTAAATTATATTTCTGATGAACAGTATAGTTACTTAATTTAAGTGGGTTAGCAAAACGTCAAGATTCAATTAAATGTTCAATAAACTTGTTTCCCAAAATAATCATATGCACTTAAGTTTAATTTCAATAATTAATAACACAATAAAACAAAATTCAAAACTTTAAAAGATTTAATACTCACCATTGATGTAGGTCCAGATTACGATGCTGTAGCTGGTGGAGGTTGTAGTTATAATTTTATCGAAAAAAGTTTCGCTTATATATCCTTTATAATAGCTGATAACAATCTGATTAGCCATATAACTAGGATAATTAATTATGTAAGTTAATAAGCGTCCCTGATTACTTTTGATAAAAAGGTAGCGTAGCTAATGAAAAATACGAAAAGAAGTGATAGTAAAATTAAATAATTAAAATACTTGATAATTACTTTAATTTTGGAAATGGAGAAACACTCAATTTCCAAATCAATAAAAACTCTTAAATATTACATTTTCATCTGTAATCATTTATGTTTTTTTCAGATGCAATAATCTGGAAGTAAAAAATATAATTCCATAACAATTTGCTAAAATAATTTATTCATATACCTTGTGGACCGAGCCTTGCTCAGTTATTTTATATTTACCAGTTCATCCAGTTACCATAAAATAATTTGATGGTATTTGTCTAAAAGTACTCTTTTTTATTTCTCCTTGTAATCTTTATCCTACAAGCTGTATTTTTCAACATAGCTGAAGGTTACAAACAGCTTATATGATTACTTTGTTTGTTTACACTTTCCAAGATTATTTCGTTGCTATCATGGAAACTCATAAGGCCAATAATAAAATTTACATCTTTAAAATTAATTTGATTAAGTTACTAGATTTTCTCTGGCCAAGTAATCTGTATAGAACAAGTTTGAAATCAAAAATTACTTATTTCTAGACTTATATGGAAATCCTCAGAGCCATTTTTGAGATAATTGGGCAAGCCAACAAGCAACAAAACAAGCAAGTATACAAAAAATATAACACAGCTCATGTAAGAGTATAGGATCAAGTAATAGTTGTAAAAAATCATAAAAAATAAAAAATTTTCATATAATTGTTTTAAATAATTAAGATAAATGTATATATACAGGGTGTTTCAGAACTCCCTACCAATATTTTAGGGCATTGTTCCTGGGTAAGAAACATATCTAAATATCATATTTAAATTGTCCGGAAGTCCTTAGTTACTCACACAGCCGCCATTTTGTTTTTTCACTTATTAATTAATTTATAAAAAACGGTTAAACATACGAAATTGAAACTTTGCACAAACATTTATGTTAATTAGGCAAAGCTATAAAAAAATTATGAAAATTTTTCAAATTCATAAAACAAAATGCCGGCCATATTAAATTTTATTTCCTAATAACTAAAAAACCGTTACTTTTAAAGAATTTTTACAAGAATACCTTTTTTTAGCTAATTCAATTACAAATCGATTGACACCTTATTTTTTAAGATTGGACGAATATTAACTGAGATATGGCAGCTTTAGTGATACGTAACCGCTGGAGGTCAGTTGCAGTGCATGCCGAGGCATGCGGCTAAAGTCTGCCACAACAATGCAACAGTCTCCTTCCACTTTGCATGTTATTTGTAAGCGACTTTAGATTATTTCAAACAATAATAAAATATTACATAGCCCCAAAAGTATCCTTTTTATCAATTATCTATCATTAGGATGGCTTAAAAATGTCACTCCTTGTTACTGTCTTTAAAATTAACACAAAACACCTAAACTTTTGATATCAGCTGTGGTGAAAGTCAACGTACTTGTTAACAAACTAATCAGCTGATTTTAGTGTTGCTTTTCAAATAAACAGTACATTTAAACAGCAATTAAAAGTGACTGTAAAAGGTTAGAGGAGCTGACTACATTGAATAAATAATTACATTTCAAGCAAAAATAAAATCAGCTGATTAGTTTGTTAACAAGTACGGTGACTTTCACGACAGCTGATATAAAAGGTTTGGGTGTTTTGTGTGAATTTTAAAGACAGTAAAAAGGAGTGAAATTTTCAAGCCCTCCTAATGATAGATAATTGATAAAAAGGATACTTTTGGGGTTATGTAATATTTTGTTATTGTTTGAAATAATCTAAAATCGCTTACAAATAACATGCAAAGTGGAAGGAAGTTGCATTGTTGTGGCAGACTAGCCGCATGCCTCGGCATGCACTGCAACTGACCTCCAGCGGTCACGTATCACTAAAGCTGCCATATCTCAGTTAATATTCGTCCAATCTTAAAAAATAAGGTGTCAATCGATTTGTAATTGAATTAACTAAAGAAAAGGTATTCTTGTAAAATTTTTTAAAATTAACGGTTTTTTAGTTATTTAGGAAACAATATTTAATATGGCCGCCATTTTGTTTTATGAATTTGAAATATTTTCATAATTTTTTTGTAGCTTTGCCTAATTGACATAAATGTTTGTGCAAAGTTTCAATTTCGTATGTTTAACCGTTTTTTATAAATTAATTAATAAGTGAAAAAAACAAAATGGCGGCTGTGTGAGTAACTAAGGACTTCCGGACAATTTAAATATGATATTTAGATATGTTTCTTACCCAGGAACAATGCCCTAAAATATTGGTAGGGAGTTCTGAAACACCCTGTATATATCTTATATCCCATATACAGAGTGTCCGGAAATTATGGTAAAATATTTTAGTATATGATATTACAGGTAAAAATAGTGAAAAAGTTCATATAAACATAGGTCCAAAAGTGCTTCGTTTTTCGTCTGTGTGTCTGTTTGTGATTTTTACATATTTCATCATATCTTACGAACCTCTTAACGTATAATCTTCAAACCTGGTACATGGATGACCACTATTAAGACCTCGTTTTGTAAGAAGTATCAAATTTCTACTTTGTACCATTTCAAAATGGCGACTGTTTTTTGTTTTCAAAGCTAAATATCTTAAAAACCGTAAATTTTAGGAAAATAATACAAGAGACAAAAAAGTTGTGAAATTCAATCCAATTAACGCTGATATTAAGATTATGATGATCGGACTTCTAATAACGGACACATTTTAACTTTTCTGAATAAAAACATGGTCCTTTAGCACAAAATGTCAGAAATTTCCATGTTTTTATTTGGAAAAATTAAAATGTATCCGTAATTAGTAGTCCGATCATCATAATCTTAATATCAGCGTTAATTGAATTAAATTTCATAACTTTTTTGTCTCTAGTATAATTTTTCTAAAATCTACGGTTTATTGAGATATTTAGCTTTGAAAACAAAAAACAGTCACCATTTTGAAATGGTACAAAGTAGACATTTTATACTTCTTACAAAAATAGATCTTAATAGTGGTCATTCATGTGCCAAGTTTGAAGTTTATACGTTAAGAGGTTCGTGAGATATGATTAAATATGTAAAAATCACAAACAGACACACAAACGGAAAGCGAAGCACTTTTGGATATATGTTTATATGAACCTTTTTCTTATTTTTACCTGTACTATCATATACTAAAATATTTTACCATAATATACGGTCACCCTGTATATATCTGATGCTAGGGCAAACTTTCTCTTGAACTAAAAAAAACGGGATAAAAATATGGTGTGTCCATTTGAGAGGCTTCAACCCATATGAGAAAGCTTACCAATTTTGAGCAATAAACTCTTTGAGAAATAAACAAATTAGGCCTGGGCCTGCAAAAATAAACTTATTGTAGGTTGCTATCCGTTCATAATCTCTCGATATCCAGTTTCATCACTACAATTACATCTTTTTTATGCGGACACAACAATAGATTTATCGCAGATATTATTTAAGAGATGTTATGGAATGTTAATATCATACAATACTAAGACAAAATCATCAGATTAAATTGAATATTTATTTTTCTCCTACAAAACAAATTATATTTACGTATTTCTGTGAACACCCGATTAGGCTGTTTTTCAACGTGCTATAACAATCACTACTACTCGTCATTACCGAATTTCATCCAGATCGGGTGACATAATTTATAAATGTGGTAAGTCGACCACATGTGCACATAGTTTAATAACCGGTATCAGCAAGATGACACATACTTTCTCCCTTAGAGCAAAAAAACCTACAATACCTGGACACAACTACGTGGACAAAATTATTTATTTTAAATTACAACATATCGCTCGTGGAAAAGATAGACGGCGAAATCAAGAATCTCAAATTTTAGATTACCAGGCAATATTTTGATCATTAGTCAAAATTTTAAAATTTAAATATCAGAAAACAACCTAATTACAAAATAAAACCTCCCAGTTTGCACTTAGTCAATTCCGCTTAGGAGACTTGTTAGTTACTAACCGTAGAAAAACGTCATACGCTAATGATATCAATAAAAAAATGTATATATGGTGTTAATGTTTAAAAAAAGTTAAAAAAGCAATTTAACTTTTTCCCAAAGCTTAAATTGTTTCGCCTTTAGAAGATGCGCAGTTTAATAAGTAATAGTGCCGATTGTGGAATCCAACAAACAGAATTATCAGAATTTATTTTACACCCAAGCCTTAATATTTGTTGGAAAGAATGCATAATTTGTTAGTTAAACGGGAATAAACAGGATCATTGTTCGTTAGATCGAAGTAATGTATACAAATATTGTATTTATAATTTTTATACTACTTTAAGTACACTTTCCCAAACGCCTCCTTGAAACATGCGGGACTCCAAAATTAATAACGGACTAGAAAGTGTTTAGAATATGATGGGTCACTAAGTAATTTTGTTTGTTAGGTACAGTACAGTTATGGTACATGACTTGGTAAGGTATTCTTTACAATATTGCTGGTGTTACCTACAAGTGGCAACATATGTGGCTTGCCATGAATAATACATTCACATTTGCATATAAGACACTTTTGTTGCCAGCTATTAATTTTTCTCTGTTATTTCATACATTATAACAGGTACACTCAATAAACTTGAACCTACTGAAGACGAAAATGTTGTTGAAAGGTCTTTAAAATGATACTTCACATAGCATTCATGAAGAGGTTAATTCATCCCAATGTTCCTTTACTGACCAGCTACTTTATCCATCAAACTGACGACTACATCATTATTAGGCCTACTATGACTAGTTGCATCGTACCAATCTTAAATACCCCCGTTGCAGTAGACCTGTATACTCAGCGAATTTCAAGTGCAAAACAACATATTTCAATCCAACATAGCGAGATTTGACATGTTTTGTAAGCTCCATAAGAATAACATGGGGAATGAGTATGCAGGTTTGCTGCTACAGGTATGTTTAAACTGGTTGGTTTTGATTCATTATTTAGTATATCTGAACTAGAAGAAGCCATTTACCAAGTTTTATCAAGATATGTTGAGAAATAAGCGAAATATAGAATTTTACTTATTTCCCATAAGGTTAACATTGAGACAATGTACTGTGTTTATCACTTTCAATATTTCGGTAACCAATGGACATAGAGCAGTAATTCAAAATACTAAATTGTTTGTTTTTTTGAGCTGAATTCAATGGTGCCAACAAAAATTTGATAAATTTTATTTTTCTATGTGAAAAACTCAAAAAACCCATTTTTGGGGGGGTTTATCCCCCTTTACCCCCCCTTCCGGTGGTCCGATTGGGCTGGTTCACGAACTCGTCCGAGTGATTACCACTTTACACGTCTGTACCAAATTTCATTAAGATCGGACCATATTTACGGCCGGTATCGTGTTAACAGACATATATATATATATATATATATATATATATATATATATATATATATATATATACACTAGCAGTTGCCCGTGGCTTCGCTCACGATAACAATTTTAACACCCGCTGCCTAAATAAAGATGGTGCCACATACTGAGTTTATGATTAAATAGATAAGGTACAAAAACTCTTGGTAACTTTAATATAGTACTACATATCACCTAAAAGAAAAAAGTCAACCGTAAAACCATGATAAAAGGAACCAAACTATAAAAATCAGCTGTAGAGACCTATCTGTATGTGAAGCTTAAACCGCCTTCTTGATTAAATGAAAAATGACAATACAATCGAAAGATCATCCATTTAATTATACAGAAAGATTTTAGACCGTTGAACCCACCGAAAAACCCAGAAAACCGTGAATTTTGAAAAACCCGTTCTCAGCGGATGCTTACGCCGTATAGGAACGTCCATGAAAAGTTTCAAGGTTCTAAGTCAAGTTCAAGTAGTTTGGGCTGTGCGATGATAGGTCAGTGGTATTTGACAAATATAAAGTAGATATACTTTTATCAGCCAGAAAGATTTTTAGGAATCCGCTAAGAACGCAGGTCTACTGCGACGGAGTACTTAGAAATATTGCTGCCCCCCCTCCCCGCACGAGGCATTTTTATTTGGCCTCTCTATACTACACATTCCAGCGCCCCCGCCGATAAAACCCCTAAGGGTGTCCCTGCCTGGGAAGGCTTATACTCAGTAGGCCTATCGTTGAATCTGTGCTATTATATGTGAATGTACCCAAGCGAGAATGAACGGGCTTTCATAGCTCTATTATAGTAGTCTGTGCTATTATATTGACCGTGCGTACTTAGTGAATCTTAAAGCAGTTTCCTGTTTCATGAAAGTTTGTGTACGTAGAGTAGAAAATGCCTTGATTAAATGCCATCAAAGTATTTTCTAATGTTTTTAGGGTCTATTTTGAACAACAACAAAATAACATAGCCGTCCCGCTATTTTTTAAAAATGGATTACATTAGCTCGTTCATTAACAGCTGTTATAAGGAAGGAAGGACTTTTAAGTAGCTCAAGTCAGTGTTTTATTTTATTTTTTACAGACAGCTGGTTTTACATTATATGAAATGTCTTGGTTTTTTCATCTGTTTGAATATAAACATTTCATCACTGATAATTCTGGCATAAGGATATTAATAATATGTGATCTTGAGAGGGTCTGTGCGCGGCCTTGGTCTGTGGTGAAGTCCGAGGGTCAGATCAGGATGAAAATATCGAAAATCCTGATAAATGTATAATGAATGGGAAAATATTAACTTTATATAGTACATGTCAATTGAAAAGAAATGTTATAAACCAAAACATAAAACTGAATGAAATCATAAAACATCTGTAACGACGAATCCATCAGTGAAGGTAACTACCATCTGCTTGGAACGCTGAAAATGTAAACAAAACGTCATCCCCTTGAATTATGGGGAAATTCAAAACAAACTTGGTCGAAATCAAATAAAACTCGGTTTTTAGAAGCATGCTATTTAATTTCAAAACGACGTATGCTAGTTTTAAGTGGTCTAAAGCCTTCTCATATGTGCATAAAACACAGGATAAAAGTTTCAGCCATAACAGTACTCTAGTTTTTGCGTGAAAAGCGGTCTAAAGTGTGATGTTGAGCGTTACCAACACACATCGTGACATAAATTGAGATAAGGCTTGATTCGGATTCTCTGACCTTCAAAACGCAAAAGTAACCAAAAATTTCATAATTTTGAGCAATGTACAGACAAAACTCTAATTTTATTTATATAGATTCGAACGAATGGTGTTTTTTGCTTCTGGGACCCCAAAATGAAAAGTTAACATGGTCTCGGACTTAGGTCTTACCATGAGTACTACCGTAATAGCTTATTCCTTTAAGGAAATTCGCTAAACATGAGAAAGTGTCAAAAATTATTTGGTTCTCTTGATAGTCATTATCGATAAACATTGGGTAGACGTCTAGGTGCCACCCCGTCAAGTCGCAACCAAGCCGTAGCGTCAGTTCGCTATCTCATAAAAATACAACAATGCCGTCAAGGTGTCACCCCGTAAAAGCGACATCCTGCTGCCCCGATGAGGTTGAGGGTTGTCGTTGGTGTACACGTCCGATCGCCACCTCGTAGGCAAGGTGCCACCCCGTCAAGTCGCCACCTTTCTAGCCCGGGGTGGCGGGTAGTCGTTGGCGTACACGACAGACCTCCACCTCACACGGACGCGTCAAGTAGCCACCCCGGCAGATCACCACCCTGCTCTGTTTTCTTCTGTGCAGATAACGAGAACCTTTGCAACCTTCCTCAACCAGATATGATTATTTATGTGCTTTAATTCTTATAAAATGATAAGTAATCAATGATAAACCCAATAATATAAAATATATTTCCAATCATTCTCAGCTTCTATTTTATTGAGTACGTGAGAATGTAATGTTATTCTCATTGTATTTTAGAACTTGTAGGGCCAGGCCCTGCACGGTTATATTTCAGGTTTGTCAGCAGGCGATTTCTAGTTTACTCTTATAAACCTAAATTTTTAATTATATAATTTTACAATTTTGTAACATACATGTTTTTCTTTCATGTCTGTACCAATTCCAATACTTTCAAAGAAGGAACTTTGTGGATTTTTGTGTAAATATTATGATTTGGCCACTCTCTACTTTCCGAGGTGGCTATTGGACGCTACCATTCACGACAGATCGTGACAGGCTATACTGTTATTCATTCTATAGGCGATATATAATTGTTGTTGATAAATTATTAAAGTCACTCGCAAGGGCTGCCATTTGGATTTTTATAATTTTACATGTTGATTTTAAATAATTATTATTTGTGGTTATATCCATTATTTAATTTCGACCTTCAATTAAGTTAGGTTGAATCCTTGTTTCACAGAGATCCCTAGGGGGCTGTTGGCTGTTTCCCAGGACATGTCATTCTTGATTTTATACTAAATCTTGGCCGAAGTTAATTGCCTTAAATGTCTGCCACAATTTTTTACAATTGCCAAAACAATGTACTTTACTATTGTCAACAGCAAATAAATTATTGATTTCTTTCTTGATTTCATTCTTTCTTGCGCGATCAAGTCCGCGTCAAGTTGCCACCCCGAAAACTCGCCAACTCCCAACTCCAAGGTGACGAGTTTACGCCACCGCACACGACAGATCGCCAACTATTATGACCGCGTCAAGTAACCACCCCGTCTAATCCCCACCTCTTTAAGGGTGCCGATCTGACGTGGACGACCAACCTCAACCTACCACCTCAAAATCGGTTTAAAAAGGTGGCGATCTGACGTGGTGGCTACTTGTCGTTGTGATACCTAGACGCGTTCCTAAACCATTCATTGTACGAATAATATGAATAATTGCACAGGGTAGTTAGGATTAATCTATACCATTTACAAATGCCAGCAGGCCCGTTAGCCTCATTCAAAAACATACCCAAATTATAGTTGGGTCCAAGGCCGAGATTGGGGGTCCCAATCCCAAAAGAAAAACATAGGAAATCATGCCAAAAGTGGTGTAAAACCACTGTTCACATGTACTACTAGAACGCACACAAATTTTACAGTATGGTAAAACTTTCAAACCAAGCGAAATGGCTATCCCTATACACCCCATACTCCATTTGCCTGCATCTTAGTAGTCCCCAATCCTAAAGAATAATACATGTGATCTTGAAAAAACAAACATGCTGGAAACTGGAATTGGACGATCGGACAGATCTACTGGAATCCGTATGGATCCAATCGATGCCCTGGAGAAGCCAGTGAGCTTTTAGAATAATAAGCCACGGACCACAGAAGAATAGTTTCCTCATAGGGAAAATTGTAGTCTTATGTATATATTGTATAGCCGAATGTATGCATTGGGATCATGTAACCACTCTTCGAGGCTAATATTTTTAGGTTGTCGTTTGTGTTTTAATTTCTACGGTAGTGAGTGAAAAAATCTAGGAACAATTTAACTATTATACTATTGCAAGCTTCAATATTAAAACTACTCTTCACTTCCCTCTATATTCAATGATCTTTTGTTAGTTAGCAACATCAATCGTTGACCAAAGTATAAGAAGATAACACATTTTCAATTCGGATATGGTCCTAACCAGCCCCCTCAGGTTATGAGTATTGAAACGTCTCACATTCCAGTCAGTTTCCTTACTTTATCACGTTACGTTCATGCTATTATAGAATCATCATATAATAATGTGAAGCTATGTTTTTAAACCAGTTGAAATGCATGAAATACGTAAACATTACGACACCTGGTCTACGAGGAAAGGGGTGTAGTTGGTACAATTTCTTTTACGTTTTCTAATTTGTTCTTTCCAAGATATTTGGAGAAGTACAAAAATGTGAGAAAATAGTAGAATGTGTGCCTCCTACGGCATTCAAAATTATTTTTAAAATTATATTGAGCTTTTTTACTGAGAGACTAACAGGTTACTCTATGCAACACATGTGGTAAGAGGGAACAGCCACTCATTTCTGCCAGTTAGAGGCGAAAATCGAAGAAACGGGGTTTTTCTAAGTCGACTCTAATGACTTGTTGAAATGAACTCTTTGTTGGTTATCTTCAGTTTATAATACCCCCGTTGCAGCAGACCTACGTATTCAGCGAATTTCAAATGGAAAACAACGTATTTTACTCGAGCAGAGCTAGATTTAACATGTTTTTTAAGCTCCATAAGAATATTATGGGGAATGAATATGCAGGTTTGCTGCTACAGGTATATTAAAACTGGGTGGTTTTAATTCAATATTAAGTACATCTAAACTAGAAGAAGCCATTTACAAAGTTTTATCAAGATATGTTGAGGAATAAGCGAGATGTAGAATTTTATTTTTTTCCCATAAGGATAACATTGGAACAACGTACTGTGTTTACCACTTTCAATATCTCGATTACCAATGGACATAGAGTAGTGATTCAAAATACTAAATAGTTTACCCCCCTTCGCCACCCCTTCCGGAAGTCCGATCGGGCTGGTTTACGAACTCGTCCGAATGATTACTACTTTACACGTCCATGCCAAATTTCATTAGGATCGGATCATTTTTACGCGAGTAATCGTGTTTAAAGACACACACATATTATATTATATGTATACAGGGTTAGGCAAAAGTGTGGATACCCCCATCTAACTTTTTAATGCGTCATAGTAGGAAAATCAAACTCAACATACCTTCACAGAATTAAAAACTGCACATTTTAACAAGAGTTCCATTTTCGCCCCCCACCCCCAAAATGGGGCACCTTGGGGGCAACCCCAAATTTTAAAATGCAAACTCCTATCGAGTGACCCCTCATTTTAAAGGGCTTGTCAAAATAAATACGATGGTGCAAACCGGGGGTAAATATCACCCCACTAACCAAAATGGTGGCCATTTCAAAATTTGAGATGGGTAATAAGCTTAAGTGTGGATACCCCATCTTAACTATTAAATGGGTTACATTAGGTAAACTAAACTTAGCTCAACTTTAAACGACATAAAACTGTACCTTTTCATAGCAAAAACAACTCTGTCTCAGCCCCCTAAATGGGGCCCTTTGGGGGCTGCCCCAAAATTTTAAATGCTAACTCCTATCAAGTGACACCTCATTTTAAAGGGTTTGTCAAAAGAAATACAATGACGCAACCCGGAGGTCGATATCTCCCCCCTAACCAAAATGGCGGCCATTTCAAAATTTGGGATGGGTTAACAAGGTAAAGTATGGATACCCCCCCCCCCACTTTAAGTATTAAGTGGAGTACAGTAGGTAAACTAAAGTCTGCTCCCCACTTTATACGACATGAAACCGAACCTTTTTGCAACAAAACAACTTTGCCTCGGCTCCCAAAATGGGGCCCTTTGGGGGCAGCCCCGAATTTTTAAAAGTAGACCCCTATCAAGTGACCCCTCATTTTGAAGGGTTTGTCAATAGAAATAAAATGGTGCAAACCGGGGGTCAATATCACACCCCCAGACGAAATGGCGGCAATTTCCAAATTTGGAAGGGAGGAGAAGGCCTGATAATAGTGCTTCTCTTGTAAACTTTCAAATTTTGAAATGCATGTCTTTCAGGTTAGGGGCTGTGATACTGACCTCCGGATTGTACCATTTTATTTCTATTGACAAACCCTTCAAAATGAGGGGTAACTTGATAGGGGTCTACTTTTAAAATTTGGGGCTGCCCCCAAAGGGCACCATTTTTGGGGCCAGAGGCAAAGTTGTTTTTGTTACAAAAAAGGTTCGGTTTTATCTATATATATAAAAGCCAAAACGGTTGACTGACTGACTGACTGACTGACTGACTGACTGATCACAGTTTCTCAAAACTTTATGGCTTTGTGCCATAAAACTTGGCACAATTAATCATTATAGGCTCTAGATGCGTACTAAGAACGTATTTTAAAATATATTCTCTCTAAAGACTAAAATAGGGTAGATTATGAAATTCAAAATGGTGGCCATTTTTAGTTTTCAAAGCTTATTTTCTGAAACTACGTAGTGCTTTGGACCATTAATCCTGGCTCAAATATTCTTCATAGGCTCTAGATGCATACAAAACGAAGGATTATTAAATTTTTTCTCTGGAAAACCTAAAATAAGATAAATTCAAAAATTCAAAATGGCGGCCTTTTCAGTTTTCTTAAGAACTATGATCACAAAATATCAACAGAAGGTCTCAAGAATATTTTAAAGAGACAAAAAATAGAAATTCCATTTACTAAAATAATAAATTGTACAAAACTATTATACGAATATATTATATTATATGTTTGTCAGATACCATAAGTCCTATATATAGACTATTTGCGTTTTGCATATCAACCGAAGTAATCTAACTAGAATCTTGAAACTCTGCATGGGCATAACATTTCGTTGTTTTTATAGAACCGGGCTTTTCTGAATAAAAAATGGTAGGAGGGTTCGCGTGCTGGCCGAAAGCGATTTAGGCTAAGATCAAAACAAATATACTATTTCAACCGTAGATTTTTGCCTCAATCTGCTAAACAAGTAATCTAATCTCCTATATGACTGAAAAATTAGCATGTGTTAGCACATGGTAGCCAATACCTTTTGAGGAAAAAAGGAAAATTCATCGAGGAAACGGTTAATCTTCTCATGTCAATTTAGGAAGGAGATGCAACCTCAAGTTTATAACTAAGCGCTTAAAAACGTACAATTCAGATCTATTGAATTCATCAGTTTATTTGGAAATTTATAAAAATTGCACATTACAAATAACGTATAACAGAACCAAACATATGTTATCTTTTCAGCGAGCGAAGCCGCGGGTATATCTACTAGTATATATATATATATATATATATATATATATATATATATATATGGGTACATATTTTTGAGAATTAACGAATAGTGTTTTTTGCTTCTCGGGGCCCTAAAACGAAAAGCTATCATGGTCTCGTGGTTACCGTAAGTACTACGGTAACAGCTTCTTCCCTATGGTTGAAATTCGCTAAAATGACGCCTATCTGTTATAAACCATTTGAAAATTATTTCAGTTTTCACTTGTAAAAGAGACAGGTTGAGTAGATTTAAATATAGATTTAGGTTAGTAAATAATATTGTATATGAGAACGGCTGATTTATTTCATTTTACATTAAAACAAACTTGATGCTTTGATGAGTTCTGGAATGCAGCCTCTTCTATGGGGATGAGCCAGCTCAGTTGGACCCGTCAATAAAGTATTTATTGCGAAGACCAGGATACTAAACATATCAAAGTTTGAATAGATATTTGAAAACTAATGATAGTGTTAAAAGTTTAAAATTTGAGCTACCTTTAAATATTAAAATACGGTTAATATGTTAATAAATTCTTATAATATAATATAATGTGGGTGTTTCTTAAAGCTCTCGACAGAAAACTTATGTAACAAGACACGATTTGAGCACAGGAATCTGGTAACGCTCAGGCTATAGTGTATGTGTGTTAAAATATGTATTAGCCTTCTCATATTCTAAGAAGTTGATATACTAAAATAAAATTTTAATAAAATAAATTGTGCATGACTATAAAATAAAAAGCATTAGTTATACTTTGAAATTTCAACTATAATAAATATAATAAAATTCAAAATATTTTTAAAAAGAATGTGTGATGTTATAATGTATATAAGTAGAACATAAAATATTTTAGGATTGAATCTTTCAATACATGTAATTGGTTTTTAATGATATTGAGCTATTATTTTAGATGAATTGGTTTAGTAAACCAAGTCTAGGAAAAAATTGGTTAATACTATTATAATACGAATAAATAATTCTAAACTAAAGCTTGAATCTTATAACAAACTTTTAAACTTTGACCGGTCTGTAAAAAGTCAAAAAATGTAGGTTATAAAAATGGCAAATATACAATAGTAACGATTTATCTACTAACTGACTGATCAGGTTGATAAAAATCATAATTTTCAAACCTAAATAAGCTTCTTATTTTTTTTATAAGGTTGATAGCAAAAATTTTAAAATTAAATTTCCTTTGGAAAGTCGATAAACCTTTTGTAAATACTGTTTACCTCATCAGCGGAGACTGACACCAGCAAGAACGCCACTACGGCGACACAAGCAGATGAAAAGGACATCTAGAACATTACATTGAGTGTGTGTTTCACTGGCACTTTACATAAAACAGGCAATGTTATACAATATCCGCTGTGAGGAGGAGCTTGCAGCCTTTATGCCTCATACTGCTTGCTATAAAAGTCCGACTCGTCGTTAAAATAATTTATTTTATTTTCTCAAAAAGATTAGAAAACCTATTTTTAACCCCAAAAATTATAGCATGTGGATTAATGCTTTCCAATAAATATATACTCTTTTCATCATACTGACACAGAAACATCTGAGTTCAGTTCCTTTTTGTTGGCTCGAAAGTTACCAATTGCCGTCCTAGGCCGGAAAAATATTTATCTGGCCTAGGCCGGATAAAACGGAAGTAAACAATCAGCTGATTTGCAGAAAACCAACGTTTAAAGCTTGTTTATTGGTTACTTTTTAGAGGAGTGTAGTGGCAGCACTGCATCCGTAGCAAATGTTTAGTCTGTTTGTTATAGGTCAGGTTTGAAGGATTTAGTATCGTATGTCTATGCAAGGACTACGTTATGATTGGAAGTATGTTTTTTTTTCTGCGTAGTATGATGAAAAATTCGTACGTTACACGGCCGGGAAGTTTTGCCGTACTTGCATGAAAATCCCGCACTCGCTTTCGCTCACGCGGAAACTATCATGCTCTTCCAGAAAAACAGTACTTTCCGGCCTAATAACGTAATGTACTATTTAACAGATACTCACTGAAATCATTGATTTTCAAATTTGTTTAATGGGTCATTAATCTAATGTTTTTATAATGGTTAGTACCAAAGTATATTTATTTTAATGACTTAAGCAGTATTCTCTTCAACGGCTGTAACAGACAGTGTCTGAGAGTATAATCCTAATCTTATAATTAATTTTCCAGAAAATAATAGCAAATCATATTCCTCTTAACATAAATAAGTTTGGCAATTATCAATGGCTTAGATAGAAATATAGAACTTTCGCCAAAAAAATAGTTCCCCTCAAACGATTCTGAGTTTGGTGGTAAAATATTGAAATAGTTGGTTAGCCGACTGCTTGAAATGGTTTTTATGAAGCAGGTTTTTTAGTAAAGCGTATCTTTTTGGTTGAAAGTTAGATATCGAAGCCTACGTGTCTTGCACTTTGTGTGACGTTTATAAAATTTATAACCAAGAGCGTCCATAGCTTGCTCTTAAATCTCTTTTGTCAAAAATTAGTTTTACAATTTTTTTGTCTCAGTTTGTTATCGGTGTTGGGTCAATGTCAGGTCTAAAGCTCCAAAATTAGGCCCAAAATGTTAATGTTGGTACAACTGTACAGGGAAACCCAATTTATTTACAGAGCTTACATTTTGGGGAATGTTATAACTGTTACTTTCCATAACGTAAATAACAAATGTTATAGCTAAAATAAATTTGTCATTCCATTTTTTAATATTACAGCTTTGAAAACTACTTTAAGGACTCTCAGTGCCTTCCAAAGTCCAAATAATAACAACTTAATTTTTAACATTTCTCTATGGATTTGTACTATGAAATTGAACTTTGCCCCTGCGTAATATGACAAGAAACACGCCCCCTATCCTATTGGCACGTTCCTATCGCACCCCTCAGTCAACTGCACTTGGAAAGGAAAAAGATAGGTCAACTTTTTTCTAATTCCAAGTCAACACTCTAAGCTATTTTAATTTCAATTATGTTGATTAACAGTGTCATTGCTGCCTCTAAATGGGTCAGAAATACTGTAAGATGCTATTGAATGTTCAATAAACATTAATATAAATTAAGTTACTTTTAGTTTAGTTTGAAAAATTAATAAAATAAATAAAAAATTTAAAACCTAAACAAATTAAATCATTACCTTTGGAGTAGTTCTAGATCAGGATCTTAGAGCTGGTGAAGGTTGTAGTTATGGTTGTATTAAAAAATGTTTCGTTTTTATATCCTCTGTAATAGGTGATAACAATATGATTAGTCACGTAATAAGGAAAGTTAATTATTTAAGTCAACAAGCGTCACTGATTACTTTTTGATAAAAGTGTAGCCCAGATAATGAAGAAGACAAAAAGGAATGTAAAATATAATTATTAAAATAATTGTAGTTAATTATTTAACTAATACATTTAAATTAGTTTTGGAAATATCAAAAACTTAATTAATTACTAGTTCAATTAAAACTTTCTAGTAATAATTGTTTTTTGTAATTATTAATGTTTTTCAAATAAATAATAATCTGAAAGTAAATGTGATTTTATAATAATTGTAAAATATACCCGAGATTTTTGTACATTTGTTCCTTATGCCTGACATATTCCTTACCATCAGGGAAAGCTTTTTCATAAACTTAAAAATTGGGATAACAATTTGGAGTGTCCATTTGTGAGGCTTCAAACAATAGACACTTTGAGAAATAAACCAAGTAAGCCTAGGCCAATGAATATAGTTTGTTTCAATTCATATAAATTGTATTCGTATCCTGTGTCATCGCCACTTACCTGTCATCGCACAGCCAAACTACTTCAGCATAGAACAATGAAACTATGGACGAACATATCTGGGCGTAGGCATCCGCTAAGAACGGAATTTTAAAATTTTCCTCAGGGTTACGCCCAACGGTACTTCAAAGTTTCAATGTTTCAACGTTAAACCATAGCGAATCCTATGAAGTGGCCATGACAACCTTATGAAGTATGAAAAATTGAATTAAACAAAAAATCCTGAATCCAATAAGGGTTTTCATTGGGTGAAATCAAGTCGATCAGATAGATTTTTAATAAAGTAAGAATTATAAAGAACATATCCAATAGTGAACATTTTTATACACATTGCTAGACCTGTTGTATTATGAACCTAACATATGTTATACCTTACTGCAAAAAAAAACTTTCTCATAAACCTATCACAGGTGTATCTTAATGGTAGAACAAAAATTTTCTCATAAACTTAAAAATTGGGATAAAATTTGGAGTGTCCAGTTCAGATTACAACCATGAGAAAGCTTACCAATTTTGAATCAATAGAACCTTTGAGAAATAAACAATGCAGGCCTATAAAAATGTCCTGCACTTCCTTATGAGCGATAGCTCGTGACGCAGTTTTCCCTAGTGGGGATTAACGTCCGGCACTATTGAGTTCTGCGTCATGTGACCTACCTAATAATTAGACCAGTTTGTAAATTTGGGCGTTCAAAAGTCAAACTAACCTATTTTTCTTTTTTCAGATTGAGGTAATATAACATGGTCTGGTTGCACATTTCAATTTTTTCAGTGGACAATACGGCTAACTCCACAGTTCGTTACTTTTCCGCTAGTATGGGCTAGTACATTTTACCAACTGAACGTTTCCCCAGATGTTTTAGTGACCAGATTGATTGACTCCAAAACAAATTCTATTATCTTTACTATTTCTTGACATATCTTGATAACTGTTGGGTTGTGGCATTTTATGGTCAATTGTTAGAGAGTATTGTTATAAAACACCCAATTCTCACGCTTCTGCAGCAGCAAATCTGCATGCATATTCCTTATGTTATCCCTGATAGAAATAATAAATTCGAAATGTTTTGTTACTTGAAAATATCATGATAAAACTTGGTCAGTGGCTTCTTCCAGTTGGAGCTCTGCAGGGTACTGATATAAAAACACTAAATTTGAACGCTCCAACAGCAGAAAAACCTGCATGCTCATCCCCATGTTATCGTTATGGAGCGCAGAATATATTGTTGAATCCTTTCAGTCGGCAATGTGACTAACTCCATAAAAAGTGTTTATATATATATATATGTTAAGTATTTAAAACAGTTTAATGAACATTTTTATTTTGATGATATTTTTTTATAACTGATCCTATACTCTTATATGAGCTGTGTTATCTTGTTTGTATACTTGCTTGTTTTGTTGCTTGTTGGCTTGTCCAATTATCTCAAAAACGGCTCTGAGGATTTCCATATAAGTCTAGAAATAAGTAATTTTTGGTTTCAAACCTTTTCTATACAGATTACTTGGCCAGAGAAAATCTAGTAACTTAATCAAATTAATTTTAAAGATGTAAAATTTTATTATTGGCCTTATGAGTTTCCATGATAGCAACGAAATACTCTAGGAAAGTGTGAACAAAGTAATCATACAAGCTGTTTGTAACCTAAAGCTATGTTGAAAAATACAGTTGTGGGATAAAGATTTCAAGGAGATATAAAAAAGAGTACTTTTAGACTAATACTACCAGATTATTTTAAATTATTTAGCAATAATTTTTAAATAAATTATTTTAGCAAATTGTTATGGAATTATAACTTTTCCCTTCGGATTATTATATCTGATAAACGTAAATGATTACGAATAAAAATATAATTTTTGAAAGTTTTTATTGATTTAGAAATTAAGTGTTTCGCTATTTCCAAAATCAAACGCAATAAATAAGTATAATAATTAGTAGATCTATTTTAATTATTTATTTTTACTATCACTCCTTTTCGTATTTTTCATTAGCTACGCTACCTTTTTATCAAAAAGTAATCAGGGACGCTTATTAACTCATACAATTAATTTTCCTAGCTATATGGCTCATCAGATTGTTATCAGCTTTTATAGAGGATATATAAACGAAAGGGTTTTCGATAAAATTATAACTAAAATCTCGACTAGGTACGTCATCCTAATCTGGACCTACATCAATGGTAAATATTAATTTTAGTTAAGTTTTTAAAAGGTAAAATATTAAGTTGTCGTTTGTAGGGCATTAATATGCTTTGACAGTGCTTAAAGGTTTTATAGTCAGTTTTATATAGTATATTAGTTTTATAAGTCATAATAATTGCTTACTATTTCCGTATCATAATGTGATGGTAAAATTATCAGCTGACTATTATTTCATGTAGCTAGTACAACCTAAATTGTGTTTTGAAACACAAGGTCTGTAAAAAATTCCATACTGAAATGTAAATGTAGAATTGAGTAAAGCTTAACAGGTAAATGAAATAATGAATTACAATGATTTTAGTAGTTTTAATATGAACATTAGTACAAACATGATAAAACTTCATAAAATTCGTTTTTTTTAGGTTCATAGTAAACCAAATCTTCTTTTTTTTGTTCTTTTGTCTAATGGAAGCTCTTTTTAACAGCGGACATGCAGCATTAAAAAGTTATTTTTTATAAATTATCCATGAAACACAAACTCAATGTTGTGTTCCAGATGTCATTTTCATCTGCTTTTCTCGTGGCTGTGGCCTTCGTGCTGATGTCATTCTCCGCTGAAGCCAAGGTAAAGTGTGCTTCTATCAACCTCCTTCACCTTCTATATATAACAAGCTGTTGTAACCATTGTTTGCACGGTTAAGTAGATATCGGGGAGATTAAAAATAGCTCCTATGGAGGCAAAAAAAAACTAAAATAAAAAGATTTACTATAAAATACATGCAAAAAAAGGCCTAAGGGGAGAAATCCAAGGGGCTATTAAGGACAGCAAGAGGCCTTTGTGTTCCCGATTTAGAATAGAATAGAATATTCTTTTTCAATAACAATAACAAATTATAAGCAAAAAACGTTCTTACTTTTTAGGCCTACACAAAAAAGTATTTCAACCGAGAAAAATGTATTACAAAACAAAATAATAATGTCCCCACTTGCCAGGCTGTCATAAATATCACAAAAAAGTCAAAGAAAAAATAAAATGGGGCCTCATTAGGCGGTGCCTGTTAGAGGTTCCTTCCTTTTTAATATAAATAATAAAACGTTCAGTGTAGCGTACTAAAACTAAAGTTTAAAAAAAATGTTTACTGGTGTTGATTTTTCAGAATGTGAAAACTGGTTAGCATACCTAAGTTTTTTTGTATTTATTTTCATTTTGCAAATTATTCTCACTTTTGAGATAAAATAGCTTAAGAATTTTAAAAATAAATAAATAATTAAGCGGAAATATTTTTTGTGATATGAAAAATGGTTTTCAAGGTTCGAACCTTTTTTTATTTGTAATCAATCGTAATATGTGCTTTTTCTGTACGAATAAAAATTATATTTATATGACTTGTAGGTGTTTCTCCAAAAAACTATGCCGTATTCGGGTCTACTTTGTACTAGGGAAAAATATAACCTTCGCAAAACGTGACTATTACTAAGGTTCAAATAAAATAAAAGTGTCTAAAAAATTTGAATTTTTACTTTGGGTTTTTGTGTGTATTTCCCAATTAGTTTAGTGTCAACTTGAAGGCCAAGATATTTTAAGTTATCAGTTTCACCTACAGCAGCACATTTTGCAATTCAACAAGTATTTTTCTCGAGTAAATATTTATATTTAATATCATAAGAAAAAAAATAATGATTTTATTGTAACTGAAGTTAAGTAATTAGTTTTTTCTGGGCTCAGCAATAAATTGTTAACGGTAAACCACCATTGGAGAGCTTCAAGATCTTTTCACATAGCCCTTCGAACTAAATTCCAGGTATTTTATGAATAGCAATGTGTTGTATCATTACCTAAAGAGGCCAAATTTCCATGAAAAAGGTCTTTATATATATTATAAATAGAATTTCTCCTAATGATGAACCTTGGGGAACCCCATTTTTAGTAAATCCAGTTTCACTCATAGTTAAATTGATGCGTACGCATTGTTTTCTACTTAATAAATAACTTTGAAACCAGTTGTGTGCGACCCCCCTAACCTCTTTTTATATATTTTTTAAATATATTTTTTATCGTTCACAGTGTCGGAGGCTTTTCTGATGTCTATAAATTAACTAATTAAACATTTACTTTCATTTAACCCCTCATAAACATCAGTCAAAAGATTTAACAATACATTCAGTATTCAGTATTCCGGTTCTTATTATCACCATTGCCAGTAATTGAGCTTCTCATCGGGGCATACTTTTAATAGTATTTTATTACTTTAGACTTGAAACTTCAATATGGGTAAGAAATTCCTCAGAGGATTTTAGAAGTTAATTTATTTTATCTGCTTTAAAAGTGTCCATCTATGTATACGTTCTACACTTTGAAATTTCGACAGTGAAAAAACATCCATTCTGCATAAAATGGGTGCTAGTTTACATGGGTCTTCATTACCTGGCGCATCTTCAAGTCTCTGTTTTTGAGTTTTCTTTTCAAAAAGTATTGAATCTTTATGTTGATTCTACACAATATCTACGCATCAGTTTCTTGTAGGTCTTAGCAACAAACGGGAATAAGATGGATAAAACACTGATCTACTGATGAACTCTTCTAAATAACCAATTTATAGAACCATTCGTCGTAAAAAACAAATTATATAACGCTCATGACGGCCAAGGAAATACATTTTCAAATTGACCCCCTATTTTTTTCGCATCTTTACATTCATATATGTTTGGTAAATTTGTTTCTAAGCAAATGACATAACTTTCTATAAAATGCCTTAGTTAAATAAGCATTTTGTAGTTGATAAACATTAAAATCGAGTAAAATAGGCGGGCTAACCGTTAACACCCTCAATATATCCTTCGCATTCCATGTACATTTACCAAATAAAGGTTTTAAATTTATAATGCGTTTTAAGACTTGAACTATTTAGTTTAATATCCAACAAACATTGATATTTTAAAACTCTATACGTTGAGACATGCATCAATGTGTCGAATCATGTATAAAGGTTTACTCACATTCACTGTCAATAGTTTATTAGAAAATCCCATCTCCGGAGCACCTCCTGAGTTACTTATGTTCCTATTGAAGTTTCCTTTTTAAGAAAAGAAATCAGTAAATTAAGATGATTATAGCCTGTAGGTCTTAGTTTTAATAGGGCGAATACTCTTTCTTATTTTTTGTCGTCTTAAAAAACGTCAATATTTTAAGAAGTCAAAATCATAATGTAGATGAATGTTAACTGACTTTTGCTATCCCTGCGTTATTTGGTAGATATCTGTAACTATTTCAAGTCTTGATCATCTGTTTTGTTATAAATAAATGTTAATTGGAAAAGGTTCACAAGTTCTAGGATAGATAGCAGCAACAGACTTTCGCTAGAATTTCAAAAGATTCCTGCGTGAAGGCTTTTCATGGGGTGTTTTCCAAACCGCAAAAGAAACATATGGAGAGTGATAGCTTTAATTTGATACCGAATATGTATAGAAAAATTAATTTCCAGTTGTCGATTTTCTCTGTACAGAATCTCAGAAATTCTTTTAATGATATAGATTCTGAAAATATAACATAGCAACAAATTTAGATTAGATTATAGTTCCTAAAATGTGTTCAGTGGTAAAGCTGTTCCGTCTTCTACTTTTAAGAACACCACCGTTATATTCTTTTAATACGCTCTTGCAGCATATGACATATTTGACTTATGTTTTAATATTCACTTTTTATATATCTTCTTTTATACACTTATAACTAGATTTTCAATCATTTCAAATCTCTTGTTTGTTTAGGGGGAGCGTCTTCGCGACAAATACAACATCCGGTAAGTAGAGGCCGCATCCCAGGACACATCAAAGCAACCTGTTTATTTAACAAAAAATGAAATAAATCATCTTTGAAAACATATTTCTGTATTTTTTTTCTCCCAAAATCTTGATTTTGACCTATGTAACCAGGCGTTATTTTTATGAGTCAGAATTCAAATAATGTTTAATGAGCTATGCGGGATCTACTCTATTTTATAAACAGAAGACAGCCAATATAAAACCACGATGGATGAGGGGGTTTAAAATTGAGTTTAAATTAAAATCTAATTTTTTAATTGTATCACCTCACAAAAGCAAACTACGCCATCCTGCCAATAAATGTGGAGCTGTGGAACTTTGTGGTATACGGTCTTCTTCAAGAGCTCTCCTACCAAGGTTGTTTTGCCCAGGGATATGCTGATAACATAGTCCTCCTGGTGCAAGTAAAATTCTCTAGCACAGTTGCTGACGTCATGAATGTCAAGTTCAGACACATACTTGGATGTTGTCCTAGGGAGGGTCTCATCATCAATCCTTCTAGGACAGTGGTAGGAAAAGAACCTAGAGTCTCTTTCTAGGCTTACGCTGGGAGGAACCAAGTTGGGAGTGTCCGTCTCGGTCAAGTACCTAGGACTGAAGCTGGATTGCAAACTTAACTGGAACGAACATCTGAATATCACACTGCGAAAAGCTAAATGAGCACGTCTAGCGTCCAGGCGACTGGCAGGAGCAACCTGCCAGTCGTATTTATTTATGGACGGCCCCTAATTTAATGATTAAATCATTTGTTCATTTTTTAAATTGGACCAAGACAGTCTAAATGAACTCCAACTTTGTTATGATTGTACGTTTATTTGAGACTACAGTAATATGGTACAGTCCTAAGTATTGAATACCAGGTAGTAATCAAACGGATCAATTACTTACTCAATGGTCTTGGTGATAGTAAAATTATTTCAATCCATACACACAGGAAATAAGTGCTACCATCATAATAAACGTAATGATTTGTTTTTGTCACAAACAGTGAGATGATACCTTTACTACTGGAGTTCGCGCAGCAATGTAATTTTACTCGAAAACACGACACCGTTGATTTTGTCAGGTTGGCAGCACCAAGGGGAATAAATTCCGTTCTTTGAACAACTCTGTAAGAGAACTACAATCTTTACGGAACAGGAACGACGAATCGTTTGAATCAGTTAGTCGGTTCGTTTGTCCTTAAAACAGGTTAGTTAGCTATTTTGTTTGTGGTTAGTTCGAGTTTGAGGTTTATATAGAATGTTTTGTTATCTAAATATGCCATGGATGTGGATGTGGATGCTAAGTAAATCTGAATCCTTTGATTCCATAACTCACTTGAGCGAGATGTTCTTTTTGGGGGAGTAGTTCAAATAACGGAATTTATTCCCCTTGACGCTGCCAACCTGACAAAATCAACGGTGTCGCTGGTTTACTATTATGCGCGAACTCCAGTAGTAAAGGTATCATCTCAATGGTCACAAATAATATTTTCCAAACCCAAACCTCATTATGGCGGTAAATCGTGACGCGCTGCCAATCTAACAACTTGAAATGTCTCCAACTATCAATATTGAACAAATAGTGTAAGCTTGAATTAAGTGTACATAAGTAACAATTATATAGAAATAAAAAAGTTTCGTCTTCGAGAATATTGTACGAAACGGCTTTTCCGATATTGGGTCGAAAATAATTTCATGTACACAAGAATGAAGTTCAGTAATATCTTGTTTGAAATTTTAAAAAAATTCGGAGCGCTCGGGGGCCCCCCCCCCGAAAAAAAAATTCCATGGCCCCCCTGGAGCCGCCCCTGTACAGTACGACGTGAATCTCTGTTAATGATTCTTCTTTCTTTTCTTTATTTTCAAAACTGATATAAATAATCTGCAGTGTAAAGGATCGAAGTATTCCCTTAGGATTGATTCCTTAATTACACTTAACGTAATGATATCTCATTGTATTATCTGATCTTATTATTATTCTCTCTAGCAGGCTTTTTAGTTTTTTTTTTTAGTGGAGCTTTTCAAAGGTCTTATGAATTTAAAGTCCATTGAGTAGTCTAAACACACACACATAGAAATGATTGCAATAATTGAATTTCTAGGGCTATGTTTTAACCAAATTTATAAAGAAAAATTGCTATTTATACTGTGCAACGTACAATGTTTCATTCGAAATGAGTGCTATTTGTCTTGCAATAAAAACTGGATAGACCACTCAACATTTGTATTTGTCTTTGTTGTTATAGGTAAATGTTTTACAACGATGTTTTAAAATTTATTTCATTGTTTTACTACGATCCATTTTTAGATGGGTTTGAAGTAGATATATAAATTAATACTAATGTCGGGTCACGAAAAATCTTTGGAATAAACTGTTTTCCCTTCTTTTTATCTTACACTAAAATACAATTGGTATAAGCTCCTGTATTGTCTATGGAGGCGAAAATTAAAAATTCAATCACAGGGTAAAAAACAGTCTGTTCTAATTGAGGATTTTCTTGTATTCTTAAGTTTTTCAAATAAAGAAATCCTT